>APFE031696903.1:4909-44252 GCA_000404065.3 Pinus taeda
ATTGTGAATGCCTTATCGCCAGCTTTTGAGCCTTGGTCATGTTCTCGCCATCACCTCCACTCTGTTTTTAGCCAATCATTCACCCCCATATGATTGTTTACCCCTTCGAGGAACATCTGTGAAGAGCGATTCTGTTAGCCATCCTTGTGACACTGCTGTGATTGGAAAATTCCAAATCTTACCTAGAATCAGCTGCTACCCGAAACCATCACTCGTTCCACGAAGACGAGTCTTCTTTAAGCTCTTTTCACCTGACTCATAAAATATGAAAGGATTGCCAAGCGATTGGCCTCTCTAGCTCGTTAAAGGCATCATAAGTGGTATCCCTCCTCTAGATTTTAATCCTTTTGGACCTGAGGGATTATTACACAAAAAGATCGATCGCTTTTCTTGTTCGACTCATTAAAATGATCGAAAATTCATCCCTTTTGTATTATTTTAAGCTTTTTTGGACTTAAGGGATTATATAACGAAAAAGAATCTTTGGATTCTCCTTTCCATTTCTTTGACACTCTCTAAAATTGAAAGAGACCGAGTTGTCTTTGTCGTTAAACTCGTTACAACCGAATGGTGACAAACTCATCCAAATGGATGAGAACGAGTTTCATTGTTGCTAGGCTCGCTAAAATATAGCGATAGGTTCGCCTGAAGGGCGGATTGTAGAACAATCATATGTTATCCTCCTCAAGCTTGACAAAAATAAAGAGGTACTAGTTAGCAATGATTGGAGAAAATTGGGAAGAACACTTGAAGAAACTTTATTGGTAGCAAGTCGCTCTTGAACATGACACTTTCCTTCCGCATCCATGTAGGGTTGGGTTGTTCTGTTCACTGGTCATGACCATTGGTTTGTCACACCATCCATCTTTGGGGTTAATGGTAACAATCCTTCATCAATGTCGCCGATATGTTCAAGAGAATCCATTCAGACAATTCACCTGTGTCTCACCCACTGCAATACATCGTGCGTCATTCGTTCATGACCACCACCCTGAACCTTGTATCGTCAGTTTGTTTTCACCTTCGAAATCATTTGCTTCGTTCCGTTTCGTTGATGCGGGATTCATTAAGGTCCTCCTATGACAGGTCACTTCTTGTCGACATTAGCTCATTATCCAAGAAGTTGACTTAGGAACAACCCTTTCAGTGCTTTGAAGATTGCATGCCTCAATGGCAAGTTTCTCACTTTCGGCGACAGGTTTACATCAATGGCCTTCGACTGAGAGATTTTACGTGGTGTTCAACGCCAAGTCCCTTTTGACACCACGTGAATTGTACTGAAGTACCTTGAGGGTCACTGTCATTATTGGTGATTCCTCTCGTGCCTGTTAACAAGTTACATCATTGGTTGGTAATCAGGTGATGTCTTTCCATGTTCGAGTTCAGAACATTTGTCACATGGATCGACTTGTACTCCGAGTGAAGATTGAACGAGTTTTGAAGACCCCAGATCTAGTTTCATCCATCTGGGCTGCGATATATTCAGGAATATAAAAACATCAAGTGTACATCATTACCGAACAAATGATCATCCAAATCAAAGGATGATGTGTCCATATCATCAGTCTATCACACAGACGATTTTCTGTCCTATGTACATGAAAATGAATTTATAAAGCTAAGCATGGGAATGCCCGCCTCAGCTAGATCATGAAAAAATGTTGTCAAAATAATGTATTGTATTGTATCTTGTTACAGGTTGCCTCCCAGCTCGGAAAAACTTCAGATCCTCATAGTAAAGCATTTCACCCGACATCAGAAAGATTAACGAGCTCATGCTTTAGGGAGCAACTGTTATAGACATTTTTGGGCACTTCAACCCCAATCATAAATGTCCATAAACTGAGGGCTCTTAAGTCCCTAAAAGTGTTGTTTCACTGCCTAAAGGAACAAGGTTAATTGATTACATCATCTCCCAGAAGTTCTCCACTGAAAACTGCACATAAATGGTCAAAACTGGACCATACTAAAAGCTCAATGTAGAGGGTGCGATGCATATCACCTTTCCAGTGTACAAGGTGCAATGTATACTGATTTGCTCCTCTCTAGGGCGCAATGGTCGGGAATGGACAAATGGTAGAGAAAAAAATGCGAGGGAGAAGATCATGGAATCTTCTAAAAGCTTCCCCTCTGACACTTGCCTCTCTATTTTCGACCAGGGATGAGTAAGAGATCATCATTCTTCAAGTGGAAACAGGAACTATCAGAGATAGGATGCTAATCAAGATCCCAAAAGATGAATCACCTCTCTGTAACCACCTATATATGGATCCATCATCACAGAGATACAGAGGCTGGAATTTTGTATCTTATAGAGAAGTGCTCTTGGTTTTCTGGTGTACATTCATAGCGTTGGGTGATCTAAGCTTTGCTTGAGGTGAAGAAGAGCTTCCTAGTTGGAGGATGATGCTGGGTTAAAGCACATGGTTGTAATCCTCTTGCTACTTTTCATCTTAATAAAGCTATTCTTGTTTCCTTCCATATTCTTGTGTACTTGTTTATATATGAATTTATATGGTTAATACACATTTGATCCTGTATTATTTATGAATTTAGATCCTTGCTTCTTCGATAGTAGTATGTTGCTGTGATTCCATAGGTTCTTTTGAAGCTAGGCAGATAAAGAAGAAGCAACGAAACTCTATCAAGAAGGAGAGGAAATCAAGTGCAAGACTCAGGTTGGTCTTCTTGGTTCTCCTCTTGTCTATTTTCATAGAAGAAAACAATAGTAGACTTTGATTGTTTGTTTCTAAGATAGCCACCCATCCTAGTGGGAATAGTAGCATCTGTGTGGACACTATTCCCAGATAACAGTGATGCAAGTAACTCCATTGGGGTACTGACTAGGCTCGCTGGTAGCAGAGCCATGCTTGTGTTCTTACGTGAATCTGTCGAGGTACTGTCAGGGCCTGTTGGCAGTGGAGCAACACTAGAGATGAAACTAAGACTCTGATGATTATACTACTTGTGCATCAATATATCACTCAGCCCCAATTGAAACAACTATGTTTCCTTAGCATGGAATGTGTGTGAATTGACTAAGAGCTTGGAAGATGCTACATATTACAATCAAGCTAGTGTGAAACCAAGACGAACGTAGAACTAAACAATACTTATGGAGTTGCTTGACTTTCTTTTCATGAACAAGGTCCACTCAGAGAGATGGAGTTCTAATAGTGTATCACAAAGTTTTTTAGCGTCTACAACCACCCTCCAAAATTTTTCCTTAGCTTCGTTTTGGAGCCTCTCTACCAACCTTTCATAGCACCTTGTATTACTTCATCAAGTACACAATCTTCAGTGCTTTTCTTGCAGAAAGACAACCCGTCAATCAAAGCTTGATGCATTCCCATCACAAGCTATTCCACTGGACATGGTATGGCTACAAGCTGAGTGGCTCCCTCAAGAAATTGCACAATTCTAGAGGGAAACCAACCTTCCCTCTAGAAATTATGCAATTCTGTCTGGCAGCCTATTGGGCTCCAAAATTTTGTGGTTCTGCTAGCCAGGCTTCATCTAGAAAATTATACAATTCTTCCTAGTAGGGCTGCTTAGCCCAAGAATTGCGAAATCTTGGGCAACAATTAGATTCTCTACCCATAATTTGTGCAAATCTCTTGGGTAGCCAGCCCAACTCCAAACTAGAAATGTGCATTTTCTCACAATAGTTAAGCACCCTCTTGCATGTGTAGTTGGGTTGACTAGTTCCACCCAGGACTGAGAAAACTTGACTTTCATGCATGGATTTCCTTTTCCGAAATAAAAAAAGAAAACATGCTAAAATCATCCCCTGATTCAGGGAGCTATTTTTAGCACCTAGAGGTTGCATGCAAAGATCATTTTAGAATCTTTCCTCCAAGTATTGCTTTTTCTTACATTCATGGCATGTGCATTATCATCCCAAACTTATTTATTCAACATATCAGAGCTCATTCTTTCAAATTGATCTTGGATCTCTGACATCCCACAACACATCCAGGGCTCTTCGACACATCCAGCTCAACTATTCAAGGGTAAGTGCTCTCAACTTGTCCTTTTTAGCATTTCTATCGCTTATTGTGTTTTCGCTTGTGTGAGTGATTTTTTCTTGATTTAACTGAATGTTTGTTGTCATTTACATGCATACTAGCTCGTACTGGTACCGTTTCAGTTTTCGTTGCTATCTCACTACTGTCACATGCATGAAACTATTTTTCACGAATGGTCGCCGATTTGGCGACTCACTTCACCCACATGCATGTTGTTCTATTTTCTGAATCTTTCATTCAAAGTTTGCATGCATGATCAATCACTTATACTTTCACTCAATATCACCATGCATTCACTTTCACATTTTCTTTCAGTTGACCATTGGCGAGTCTAGGCAGTGTTGGCCCACACTCTACCTCACCAAGAAAACATTGCGGAGTCTGAGGAAGAAAGGCTCTATCTTCCTCTCCAGAAATGTGAATTTATGCCTAGGAAATGTCCTCCGAGATTTCTTTATGCATTTACGAGTGACAGTGACTATTGGCCCAGAAAATTGTGCAACAAAGTCATTGAGTTTGTAACCATTGCTAGCTGGAATTACGCATTGCGCAATTCCAGGAGCCAGTAGTCAGCCTGGATTGTGCATTGTGAAAATACACCAGCTAGTCAGCCTCCCCAGACACCCTAGACTAATTTTCATGGAAGTCTAGTAGCCAGTTTCCCAACTTCCTAGAAGAAATTGCGTAATCTTTGCCTGTCAAACCCCAACTATGTGTCATGTCATTCCTAAATTTGCTTTGATTCTCACTAACAAATTTCAAGCCATGCATGTCACTTTATCTCAAGATCTTTTGGGCATTCATTCACCTCTTAGAAGTACAGGATCAATGGTCTCCAAGAGAGAAGGATCAAAGGACACTGATGGAAGTGCAACTAGAGAAGCAGTTGAGTGAATGTCCTTAAGTCTACCGATCTCTGAAGATAACAAGTTGTTTCTAGACAAGGACATCAAGCTGAAATGGCAAGAGGTGAATGGAGAATTTGTAGGCACTTCTGTGGAAAAACTTGAAGACTACTAGGTATATGTGAACATTCACAAGTCCAGCATGTACCAGCTTTCATGCAGATACCCCTTGTTCCCATGCACAGACATGATACATTGGATCATCTCACACACTGATCCCAAGATGATGACCTTTCTAGGTACAAGATTATGATGAAATGTATCAGATGTCAAAGTGTGTGACTATCATGGAGACTCCCTTCATCTTACCCAACAATAGTGCTAGCTTTAGAGACATTTTGAAGAACTGGGTAAAGGAGCCAACTAGATACATGATGACACCCAGCCAGATCTACAAGACAAAGATACTATGGAAGGCATATCAATACTTGGTCATATTTTCATGTCAACTGTATGGCCAAGAAAGAATGGAAACCCTCCCATAGGGTTGGTTGATTGCATTGGGCCAACTGGCCGGAGAAGAAAATCCATGTAACTAGTCTAGCATGTTGGCTCATCAGCTGGAGGAATAGGTAAGAAAGGCTCGAAAGTCACCTGAAGGTATGTAAGTAGAGATCTACATGTCCACCTACATCTTAGATGTGATCATTTCCCGATAGTAGTTCCCACGCTTGAAGTGGGCACGGTCATCGACAGAGACTATTGTGAACATATATTGTAAGTTGTTGTCTAAATGAAACTTCAGTGGAGTTATCACATGGCTATCTGATCATTTTGTCACCCTAGTTTACAAGATGATATTCAAATAGGATCCACCCTGCATGTCGAAGGCATCAATGGAGGCACTGATAGACATTGTTGATTGGTATGCCTCATCGTCCGACACCTTCATACAAATGGTCTGTGTAGAGAACCCTCTGCATTTTCTACCAAAGTTTTCCTTGGACATACTCGTCATGAAGGAAGTAGCATATCACATCTCGGTAGGATTAACGGCTAGACTGCACTATAAGAAGAAGGTACCTTGGCCCACTCTTGCATTGTGGATTGGGATATATGAGATTTGGAGTTTCCAGCAAGTGGATGTTGAAGCAGAGAAAATGAAGAAGTATCCATTCAACCTCCAAAGTTACAATCCATATGACCCACATTATCTTATGAAAGATCATTGCATGAGAGTACAGTTCAACTGGATCCACGTGGCATTTCATTAGGTAAAGGAGGACCCATAGAGATATTGCTATAGTTTCTCCATACCCAATGAATGGGTTGGCTTCACTGTGGAGTGGTTAGTGAAGCACTGTGAAGCAACATCCCTAAGAGCACCAGCACCAGAAGCAGCAGCAACAATAGAAGTAAGCATACTAGTGTGCAACAAGGGCAAGAGGAAGATTGATGATCTCATGAAGGAAGAGCAAAGATACAAGTTCTAAGCAGATCCACCTGTGGGGAAAGAAACTTTGGCTATAGAGGAAAAAAGGCAACAACACAACAAGCGAATTGCACAAAGGCAGAAGGAGAAGAGAAGAACTGAGGAAATAGAGAAGGTGTCATATGAGGTGAAGGAGAAACTCTAGAAGGAAAAAGAGTTGTGCAAACAAGAGAGTGAAGCACAAAAGCAACAGCTACAACAACGGGCACAACATGTGCAAACAAATGAAATAATACATGTTTAGTTAGTGGTATCATTAGAACAACTGGCATTAGGCATACAAGGTGAACCACCATAGCAGGAGGACTTCACTCATGAGATAGAGCAAGTGCTTTGATAGTTGGATACGACTATGGAGCAAAAGGAATTAGAATAGGACATCGACCTTATGCCTCACCACCAAGAGGTTATCTTACCTGCTTCACAGCATTTAGACGATGAGCAAGTCTCAAGTGACCAAGGAGGCACTGAGATCCTTGGAGATCAGCCAAAAGGAGAGATGCACAACATATAATTTAGCGAGTCTAAACATAGAGTTGTGTAGTCTCATAGCGTGTCAACTCCAGATGAGCATACATCTCTTTTATAAGTTGATGAACAAGTGATCATGTCTGACGTGCACAAACATCCTACAATATTTGTTGATGCTACCAGAGTATATGGCAAAGCCACTAACTCAAGTGTTCACTTTCTTATAGCTAAGAATGAGTGAATGGCTAAGGAACTCCAGATGACCAAGCAAGGACGAGAGTTGGTGACAGCGTCAGCCTGAGCTGAATTGAAGAAGTCAATGCTAGATGAAGTAATGTCCCTTGACACAGTTATGCAAGAATTGTACTCCAAGTTTTGTATCGTGCATAAGGCAATCATCCATCTCAACAGATGGTAGCAACAATGTGTTAGAAGAGCACTTATCTTGGTGAACTTGCATGTTGTTGTTGACTACATGAAAACATGGACGATGAGATACAACAGAGCCCCACTTCACTTGCTTAAGATGATGAAGGCCAATGTGGTCGAGCTGAAGGGAAGTATGTAGAGACAAATCCAGAACTATGAAGAGCTTCCGCAACTCATCACTAGTATACAGGTCTCCCATTCAGATTTATTCAAGACTATGGATGTTTTGGTGCAGGCACATGTGATCCCATCTATTGGGACTCTCACCCAGGTGAAGACAAAGGAAAAGGTCTGACTAGATCTTGAATCGTACTTTGACAAGTTGATACACACTTCCACCAGCCCAGACTTTTCCATCAATGCACACATCATGCACAAATATGTTGCCGGTTTGACTATATTAAAGACAATGATCTGCATGCTTTTAGATGAGTTGGATAGACGAGCCCAAATGGTGTACCCAGATGCTATGAAGGCAAGAGTCAGGTTCCAGAAAGATGTCACCTTGGAGCACATAGACACCATCCTAGACTATTGATCTTGGCATCAGTATGTTACTATTGATCATCGTGAGGATGTTGAAGAGTTGGACTTCCATGGTTGTCTAAGTCATAGTGATGTCTAACATGGCTTGCTTAAGCCATTTTGTCTCAAATGGGTACACGCGAATTGTGATGTAACGTCTTGTCAAGTGTAAGTCAAGTGTCGATATTTGGATGTAACAGTCATAGAGTAGATGAAGAGTCATGAGGGTAGATGAACTGTCACAAAGGGAATGTCAAGGGTCACTGCACCCTTTGCTATAAATAGTCCCTCATAACTCATTGTAAAGACTTTTGGTCAACCAAGATTTCGATAATACTATCTTAGAGAGAGTTTGGATAGTATTGTAACGAGCTTTGGTTTCTCCACTGTGCAAAGCTAGTAAATCTCTTTGAAGGAGTAGGTAGTTGTGGCTGTAACATTTTGCTGTTGGAACTAGTGGTTGGACATCGATGTATTGTATGACTGGAACTAACACTTCTTAATATAACAAGAGTGAGCACGTTTCATGCATATGTTGTATTGTATTCTATGTTGTCTTGTTTACTCTAAATGATATATGTATCTCTTTACTTACGCATGCTTGTATAACTATCTGTGTATGTATGTATGAATCTTTCTAGAATGTGTTTTTGGTTTAACCATCACTTTGCATTGCTAGCTAGCTTTCCTTCCAGGTTGTGATGAATCTTTTCTTATGTGTTCCCTTCTTAACTACATGCTATCAAAGGTTTCCAAGGGGTGCATTCATCTCAACCCCCATGTGTTAGAACCTCTCATCCACCTTCCTTGACTCATTACAGCTATCAGACCCTTGCTACCAATAGAGTTATTTTACTTACCTTTTTTCTAAATCATGTTCAAGGCATTACCGTACAACCCACTACTGGGACTCCTACACCAAACAGTTTGAGGTATAATTGGGAATTCTTACCAGGGAGATCCCCAGACATGTTGGTGGCTCCATCACCATCAAAAAAATGTAAATAGTACCCTATTTACATAACACTGCATATCCAACATGCGCGAAACACCATATGCACACAACACCACATATACATGATGTGTTCAATACAATATGTACATAGCACCACATATATGACATGTATGTAGCACCGTCTATACCCAAAATTGCATATGAAATATTCACACAACACTATATGTACCACCCTATACATAACATTGCATAAAAAACATGAACACACACTATATATACACCACACTACATGCACACGCCATCACTGATGAAACATGGACAAAATATACAACATCTGCACAACACTAGTACCACACATCCAAAACCACATTTTTTCTACCAAGCAACCTTTCTTTTAGTGTCTCTTTGTCATCCATTCTTATCCCAACATCCCATAGACCACACTTCTTTTCGTTTTGCTGATGTATCTCTGTGTATAGACTGTCCATAACATAGAAGTAATATAATCACAAAATATCAACTCATAACCATACGATACTGACCTCATATATTTGTCATGAATACTCTTCCACTTGATTCCTCATAAACCAGGAACCTCTTCATGCCATTCACCTGTGTAAGAAATCATTCCTCGACACGAATGATTCCTAATGACCATGTCAGACTACAACATACATACTACATACATACATACATACATACATACATACATACATACATACATACATACATACATACATACATACATACATACATACATATATTAATATATATATTATTATATATATTATATATATATGTATATATATCTTATTAATATATATATAATATTAGATAGATATATTAGCATTAAACAATCTGTGAGACATTGGCATACATACATGCGTATATATAAATACAAATGTTAGCATTAATAGTCATTACCCATGATGACCCTCTGAGACATACATACATACATACATACATGTATACACATATAGACATCAACATAATCGTGATCATAACATAATTACTAGATATCATAAGGTCAAGGTTAAGAGAACTTCCTTTATCTATGCACAACATTCAGAACATTGAAAACAATCATTCCCAACATAGCCAAGGCATCTGACACCTCATATCCATTTACTTCACCTTTCCTATTACCTTTCGCATGATTGTCTTGCCATCACCCATTTAGAAAAATGGACACAACTAATCCAACTGGTTGTCATACTCTTGCCTTTGATTACCCTTATACATGCATGGAGCTTCATGTAGGTCTTATCTTACATGTCCGGTACCACACAAATCTCCCCAAGCTCCATTAACTTTCCTCTTTCCCAACCAATTCCCAAGAGTCCCAAAACAATAAAGGAAATACCGAGAAGAAAACAAGAGGAAAACCATGGAAAACCAACAAGAATACAACAACACAAACAAAGTGGCATGGCCATGCAAAAGAGGCAAACAAAACTGAAATCAAGCACAACAAATCACCAAAAGACAAAAAGCACAATATTAACAACATAAACCATGACTCAATCTCTATTATTCCTAGTGCTTAAAAGGGAAAGCTCGACCTAAGCCTTCTTCAAGATTTCATGGCAACCTTTTCTCCATGCAATCCCTTGCATCATACTACCATCAACACATAATTGTCAATGCATAAATAAACATAACAATACACTAGTTACGTTACCTTGTTGTGCCAAGCATGTTGTCTTCCAACTGAACGCATCCACGTTGTCTTCTCAAGGGGCTCCAATTCGTTTGACAAATCTAGATATAACTAGACACCATCTACTATACCTATCAAATACATGTCCATGAATATAGCACATACCCACATAATGTCAAATGAAATCAAGATTAAGAAGACTTCCAGTATGCAAAGAACTCATTTATTTTGAAATAGGGTTTCCAAACATAGCCAAAATAATTCTTGCCCAATTCCTTTCTTTTACCTTTTTACCTTATTGCAATCGAGGATTACTATGTATTGTCACATCACCCAAATGTTAGTTATATAAAACATCAATAGTTAACTTGTCATGCTAATACAAATCATTCTTTGAGAAATTGTTTACATATGTCAACCACATGTTCCAAAGATCAAGAAAATCATATCTATCAATTTGAAATCAACCTTTACCTAGACTAACAATCATGTCATAATATCAACTCATAGTCACTAGACATAATGCTACAACTATCACCTACTACATTGAAGTATGTATCAATTGTCTCAACACATATGTGTTAGTACAATCATCTTGAAACAAGATCATTTGAACACATGCTCTTATTATGAAATTCGTCAAACATTAAAACAACTTTCTAACATACCATAGTAAATAAATCAACTAGACAACATAATCAAACATTCCATCACAAAGTGGAGGACATAAGCAAGCTCATACCTTAATATATCTCAGGGGAGGCTATCTTATCTGCACAATCAATCTAGTTAGCACGATATAAATTTAATACACATCAGCTCAAGCACAAATAAGGTCATGATATCCATAATAGTAACTAACTAACATGTTCACATCATAAGCTCATAAACATTTGTCATTCTTGCATAACAATCACATATGTATGATCAGTCTAGATTAGTATGACATAATATCATAACATATTAACTCATACCTGAATATCATAACCCTAACAATTTTCATAAAATAATTCAAATTATTATGATACATATTACATGAAGATCTTAATGTAATAAACCTAATCGTCAAGTTACTAGCATACAACAACAAGAAGTTATATATCATGCTCATCAACAGCATATAGCCTAATCATCAATCCAATGAGTTAACCTATTAGATGCTCATCAACAAAATGTAACTTATAACATAATCATAACAAGTTAACCTATAACATAGTCATCAAAAACATGTAACATAATCATAAAGTTCTCTAACATAAAACAACAATAACAATGCATACAACCTAGGTTACTATAATTCATGACTATCTGACACGTGCATATAACTACACTAATCAACTAGCATCTACCATGTATGTAACCATAACATCAATAGAATGAAATGAACACATATTAACCGTAATGCATATAACAACATTTAAACTACATACCTACATGCCCAACATAAAAACCTATATGACGACATCTTGCCTCAAGGCCTAATATTGCAACTTCACTTTGATGGTCCGCATCTCCTACTTTCTATCAACAAACTCGTTAGCATCATAACATACCAATAACATCATGATGACCTAGTTGCATACAATTTCCTCACAATTCATGTATTACCTACCATACATACATAACCGTAACCATGAAAATGCATGCATAACAACATATAAACACCGATATCCATAAAAAATGCATATAAAACCATACACTCATGATGACACATCCCACAACAACACCATCAACCTTCGCATCATGACATCACTAGAACCAATATCAACAGCATGCAAATGCAACAAGTACATGGACTACAAGTATAAGGAACATGTATGCAACTGACATGAATTTATGACCAAAATACTGCCCATCAAGTCTGAGGGCTAGACCATGCTCTGATACCACTTTGTAACACCCTCCTCCCACATCTACCCAAGTAATAGTCCAACTGGGGTAAACATGTGACAAGAATTTTCTATGAACGATTTGACCTCCTAAGTCACATTAATAAAGTGGAACTAGTGGAGACACACCATACATACCTTCCACAACAACAAGAAGACTCTCAGGAACCATCCTAAACTCTCAGGTAACGAACTGCT
The DNA here is from genome assembly GCA_000404065.3 of Pinus taeda. Classification (NCBI taxonomy): domain Eukaryota; kingdom Viridiplantae; phylum Streptophyta; class Pinopsida; order Pinales; family Pinaceae; genus Pinus; species Pinus taeda. The sequence goes on from APFE031696903.1 coordinate 17,402, forward strand.
AAGTCCCACTCAGTTTTTAGACCAATTAAAGCTTGGATGCTCCCATTCTATGGGAATGCATTCATGCAGAGGGCTTTGGACATTCCCACAACATGGTATGCCAACATCTAGTGACTTTTCTGCCCAGTATTGTGCCAACATCCTCAGGACTTGAGTAAATTTTTCAGGCTTAGAGCCTAGGCCACTGCCCATAATTCAATGATATCTTTAAAACATAAATATAACAATGGAATGATGATGCAAATGAAATTACCTAAACAAGTCCTTGACTGGACCCCTTCTAGCCATGACTAGGTTTTCTTCAAACATATCACAAATATATAATCTAGAGGTGCAACCAACAATTCTAAGTATAAGGGTCTCATACTTGCCTGAGAATAGTTAAGAAGCATTGTTCCCCTATATCATTAGCTGCAATTTCATCTATTAGTCCATAGATACATTGTTCATTCATAAATAAACCAAAACATGAGGAGAGCCATCCATCATCATTGTCACCATACATTCTTATAACCAGCATGATAACAACAGAAATATCAAAGAAACAACAACCATATAATCTAGATATGAGCCAATATAATGCTTATAAAATAACAAGGAGGAATAACCTCATATTAATGATGCAAAGGCCAACCAGTTGTGCGACTTACATGAATCACCTGACTATAGGAATGGCTGAGCCAAATCTCTCATCATCCAATCATGCCTATGCCATATTCTAAGCATGAATGTGGGCTCTCATAAAACACATAAATAAAAACCATCGAGGGCTTCGAGAGGCCAAATCACCTCAACCCATAAAATAGTGATTCCACCTCATGGTATGACATCACAAAACCATCACTAGATTATTCTCTACCCAAGCCTTCCAGTGCTCTAGAGCATTTGTTCCAACCAAGGGTCGAGGACCAGTAACTGAACCCATAGTTGTTGCCGAGATCCAGAGGGTTTCTCCAAGCAAGGCTCTAGGACTAGTAACTCAGCCCACCAAGGCTCCAAATTATTTTTCTAACCAAGGCTTCATGACTACTAACTCAACCAAAGATGTTAGAGGGCTGCAGAGATCTTTTCTAGCAAAGGCTCTACGAACTAGTAACTCAACCCAAGCTAAAGGAAACATGAGAACCAATTAGAAAAAAAAAAAAATAAGCCCACAACACCATGGTTATCCAAGAAATGGCAAGGATAGGAAAATATATTGTCAATCTAGGCTATCATCCATGCCAATGACAGATCATGAACAATAAACCACATGCATATGCCATGCATGCCAAAACTAGTGAGGAAAACATACATGCAACTTGGTACCTGCAAAAAAAACCCATTGTAGTTGTTGATCCCGATGTCCTCTTGTGATGTTGTTCTCCTCATTTTCCTTTTTTCTTCAAAACTCCAAGAATGCCACACTCTCCAAGAGTTCTCCAAGAAAACTCTAAGTGTCCAAGAGTATGATAAAGAGAGAGAATAGAAGAGAGCTCCCCCAAAACCCGTCAAAATACTACCAATTGATCCTCAGAAGCCTTTTTATTAAAGAGACTTATATTTTTTTCATTTTTAATTATTTTCCTTCATTTTACTCCTCACATGCAACTTTTGACCTTTCACCTTTCTTTCTCTTGATTTCCATTATTTCATAAATAAAATGCCAATTAATGCCTCTTTGCCTATCTAAAGCCTTTTCCATTTCCTTTGCCAATTTCCTTAGCCATAATAAATTGAACGAACACCCACTAGGATACTTTTCCCACCATTCACCATGGAATACGTGTTCCATGATCATGGTCTTATATATTTTTAGATGAATTTTTAACTAAGGTTGTTACACAAATGTCACAATGTATTAAATGGTATGCAATTTTTTTGAGGAATTTTTTAAGATCTTTAGATAGATGTCATGCAATCATACATGGGAGAACAAACTTCCCTTTCACTTCAAAGGCTTTTTGTTTATTTTTTGAGAGGATTTCATATATGGGGCCTACATTTTACCATCGTCCTTGTAGGATGATGACTAAGGTGAAAATGTGCATGTGGGGCTAGATGATGCCCAAGAGGAGCTTGTCGGAGTATTCAGCTAGGACTTATGCCTAGGAATTGGTGCTACTAGCTAGTGAGGATGACCATTCATTTATCTTGTTTTCATTTATGAATGTGAGTAAGGATTGGAGACAATGTCCCAACATCATCTTCACATCAGATAAGTCTACAGATAATAGAGGTAATATTAGTGTTTAATTTAAATGAATATAGTTTCATTATATTGTCTTAATGAATTAGAATATAATTTATTCTAGAACATTCTTTAACTTATTTTATTAAATTGTTTAATGAAATTGTCTAATTATTGTTGTGTACTCTATATTTTGTAGGCATCAACACACTCCTTGGGGAAATTCCTCCTCCCCCATCGGAGGGAGCATATGAAGATATCTGTGAGGCCCAAGAGGATGAGGCACATCCTTAGAGGGCCATGGGCATATAGGCCCATAAGGCTAGTCTGAGACTTAGGATGGACTACTGCAACAAATTGTCTATATTTTTGGTTGAAGAGGGAGTCCATGCTGTGAGTGCTCAAGATATCATCAAAGATCCTAGGTTTTTGGATCTCTTGAGGGAATTTTTGCATAAAATGATGACTCTTATGCATCATATCTTCAAATCTAGCAGACTACTGAGAGTGAGGAGGGATGCAAGGCATGCAATGCGAGATATGTTAGATGAGCCTTGACATAGTGCCACCTCATTGGATCATGATGGTGAGGGTGGTGATCTTGCTTCTGGTAATACAATCCCATCAGATCATGGTCAAGATGTCAATGATCCTTCTAGTAGTACACCTCCTCATAATTTTCCTGATGATTGCATGCCAAAGCTAGAGGATGTGCATCCTGTTTCTCCCAGGAGAGGATATCAACCAGCTCCTCCTCGACATTAGATTTTGACAGTTTAGGAAGTACTTAACCATCCATCATCTTTTGCATTAGAACATGCTTCCAGTACTACGTTTGTTTTATCATATATTTGACATGTTTGTGTGTGTGTGTGTGTGTGTTATATATATATATATATATATATATATATATATATATATAATGGAACATTTTGTTGTTTGTGTTTATCTACTTAATTTATATTTTAGTGTTGATGTGTATATTGTTAGAATGTAGATATGTTCATTTAAAGTGCTTAAAGATATATGTGTATGTGACAACAATTTTTTGACATGAGATGTATATTAATTTGAGGATGTGTGGTGGTGATGTTAGATTATATTTTTTTTTTTGTTAGATGTCATCACAGTGGTGATGCCATGTTATATTATTATATCAGTGTGGTAGCTAATGATGTTTATGTGCTATAGGTGTATATAATTAGATGATGGTAGTGAATTTTAATTTTTTTGTTAGATGATGTTTATGGTTTTTATATGGTTATCATCATGGCATTTAGTTTTATCAAATCATATTTATTATAGACTATGTACCGGTGAGCTTATAACAAATTTTTATATATGAAATTACATGCAAAACAACTTACTTTAAAAAAAATGCAAAGATATTTTTGTAAATTACAAAGTTTAGTATGATTGAAACTATGATTGTAAAATTATGATAGATACTTTACTATTGCTCATATAGTTCATTCAAATTCATTCTAACCTAATTAGTAAAATATTTCAATTCTCACTGTTATACGATATTTATGATTGCGGACAAAGGCATCTCCCTTAAGTTGGTGGCTAATCTAGAATAATAGAGACACAAGGAATACAACACTTTTCCTTAAAGTAAATACATGATAAAGTGATTCCTACTTGGAATCCTTCATGCACTTCGCTCCTTATTTAGGTTGGAAGCTCCAATTCCAGCTCTTATTGTGAAAATTAGAACCTACATAGTCAGATAACACAAGACAAAAAACTATGAGATCTACGTAATATCATCTAAGTACTTCATTCAATAGATCAACATGGTATTTAAATACATGAAATAACAACATCACATATAGGAAAACAATGAATTATTTGCATTAATATAAATGGAAGAAGATTACAACCATAATTAGTGATTGACCTTGTAGAAGAACTCCTCCCAGTTATTGAATTGTCCTTTCCTTGTCAAAATATGCACCTCCAATCACCCTAAATGCATGAAAAGATGACCACTCAATACAACAGCATAAGGGAAAAATTACTCTCCAAAACCCAACCAACAACCACATAGAAGGCTAGGAATATATAGAGAAGTATGGTAAGTTGGGAGTTCTTATCCAATTACCAATCTAGGGTAAGAGATCCACCTTTGATGGAGGGATAGGATGAAAGTATAAGTGGTGACAATTCCAATGTAGGGAAGGATATGATCTGAATGTTTAATCCAAGCTAAGTGGTTGAAACAACTTCAGGAAACTCTTAGAAGGGGAAGCTTCTAGAATTCCGATCACTCTCCCAAATTTCTAAAACCAATGTAGGTGCAAAGGGGACAACTTGCTGGTGACCAAGTCTGGGCCATAGTAGAGAAACCTGGTGGTGAACGCACCCCACTAAGCTTAGGGAGCATTGGTCCTCAAACTAGCTCAAATAAAGCATTTTAGGGCCCAAACTCTGGGAAATGAAAGGTAAATGCATAGGGATTTGTGAAATATTGTTACAAGGGGGAATACGATGTTGATTGATCCCATTACAAGGCTCACTGATCGGATGTGACAAAATGGCCTATAACAGAATGCCCCCCTAAAGTACAAAGTCAAAGATTGTGATTGACGATTGAAGTGCTTTACCTTGTGACAATTAGGGATTAAGGACAATTGATGAGCTTCATCTATTACAATATATTTACAACATGAAATATTTGTTTGCTGAGGGAGGCATACCCATACTCAACCCTAAGCTAATATAACATGTAAAATTATTGAAACACATGTCCAAAGATGCAACTGGTGGATTTGTGACTAGATGACTGTCTATATGATCATAGCCATCATACATTGTGATCTTTGTATAATCTTAAAATCACAGCTCAGATGGTAGAAACTAGATCCCAGGTCTTCTATCTCATCCACATGACCAACCAATGTATGATTCTAACCATGTGAATCAATGATATGGTGTTGAACATGCTAGACACCATCTAGCTACCGACCAATTATGTAAGCAATTAATAGACACAAGAAAAATCAATGATGATGTTAATCGCCCTTAAGGTACTATAGTACAATCCGTATGGTGTGAATAAATGATTTGATGTCGAACACCACACAAAATCTTTTGGTCAAAGGCCATTGATGTAAACCGGTCGCTGAGAGCGAGGAAAATTTCATTGATGTATGTAAGTACCAACATACCAAGGGATGTTTATAAGTCAACCTCCTGGATGATGTGCTAGTGTTGAAAGGAAGTGACCCATCAGAGGAGGGCCTTGACATATCGCCCATCAATGACATGAAATGTGTATCATGATTGAGACAGAATGATCAGAATGATGTTGATATGGAACTGGATCAGGATAGGAAGACATGAAATGAAGGCTTAAGAGTATTGTAGCACAGATAAAATGAATGAATTCTCTTGAATACATTGACGACACTGAATGAAGTTGGTGACATTGACTGAAAACCAAGATAAAGGCTCTGAAAATGGTATGATAACCAAAAGAGAAGAATATTACCCAACCTAATGGCCACAATGATGAAGTGGAAGAGTGTCATGTTCAAGAGCAACTCTTTGTCATTAGAGAAATGGAATACCTTGTTTTTCCAATTTCCCCAACCATACTGGTCAACACTTCTTTATTTTTTAACAAGCTTGAGTAGGATAACATATGCTTGATTTGTAAGCTCATCCTTTGGATCAATCCCTCTGAGTATATTTAACAATTCCTTTGAAGGATTGACTAGAAATCATCATATTCAATAATTCCATCACTGTTTGATGTTTTAATGCGTCGAACAAGGGAAAAATTGACATGTTTTTAATGTTTAGAGAGATTTAAAAAGAGGTGAAAAAGAAAACTCTAGATGTCCATTTTTGTAGGTAGTCCCTTAGGTCTAAAACTGTAGAAAACAATACCTAAGAGAACCTCTTAACCATGTTCGACTAAGGTATTCCTTTTTCATAGCTAGTCTATCTCAATATGGAAAATGGTTAAAATTATACTAAGTAGATGTCTTTTCATTTACTTTTACGAGTTTGAAAAGAGAAGTGCTCGAAATTATTTTCATATTTTGGGAGTCTGAAAAAAGTTGAAAGACATCTCCAAGAGGGTTCCTTTTTCGTAGGTTTAAAGAGCCCCAAAAAGAGATAAACGTATACTCTATAGTCAAAGTAATCTGTTAAAAAAATATTGAAAACCTGCTAACAACTGTCAACCATCTCAAAACACCACAAGAAGGATTAAACATACTTGTTTCAGAGTAAAAAAGAAGCATATCTAGGTCAAAACACTAAAAATTAATAAAATAATGAGAAAACGGCCATAAATATTCGGAATGACTTGTCATTTTTACCATTTCACATTTTACCTTCAACATTGAGTATTTGGAGCCATTTTTCCCTTGATCTTCTGTAGCTGATTGTGTCCAATCCAAGGAACCATTTCAAGTCTCGTTGCTTCTGAGTAGGAGCTGAAACCTTTCTCTATCTTTCTATGATTTTTTTTTTTGTAATTTCATGCAAAAATTTTAAGGTTTTGAGGCCCCTGGGTTCATAATAAATTTCTTGGGAGAAATGAACCCCCCAAGTGTCAAAAAATATGTTGCACCTAGGCAGGGGAACACTCTAGGTAGAGGTGAAATGCATTGGTCGACACTATTGAGATGCGTTGGGTACATTTCGCTAAGTTGTTTGTTAGTTTTTCCTACAATTTTGTCAAGTTTTTTGCATGAGAAAGAGCCTAATGGATCCCTCATTGATGTTTTAGGTACCCATCAATACAAAATGGCATTCATCTGGAGAGAAAGAGAACACGAGGAATAAGATTTAAATACGGCCAACAACAATCCTACCATCTAGGAGCTCAAAGATTGTGGGTTATTAAAATTCTTCTGGCTACTTTGTATGAGGAAACAAATGGTGTTGTTAAAGAACCTTGTCCATTCATGGGATATTAAGGCACATGCGTTCAAGTTTGGGAAAATTTTCTCAAGATACGGGTAGAGGATATTTACTTTCTGAGGTGGAAGAAGAAGCAGCAAGATAGTGAAAGATTATAGCGCCACCTATTACAGACCTTGAGCCCTTCCTACTAAGGATGGGAATACTAGCATAAAGGATGTAACCCAATTACCTTTGAGAAAGATATTTTCATTATCAAAAGATTAGAAGGAAACTCAACACTACATATATCAAACAAATCATACATGCAGTATGGGATATAATTTCTATTGTTGATAGCATTCAACTAGAGTGAGAGTGTCTTGGTCAATTTGAAGGAACAAATTATTAAACAAAAGGAGGGGAAGTTGAAGAACTATGACTATGGTGTGATCTTAGTCTCTTTTTTCTCTAGAGTGGGTGCCACTGTTTCATCCTCAATAGATTATACTTGAGCTCATCGATCTGAGGACCTCAAGGATGAGAAGGTCGATAGACCATATGAGTCGACATGCACGCTCATCAATGATCAAATTTTCACTAGCCTTGTTTGGGTGGCTGCGCAGGCAGCTTGTCATCATTGATGATTATCCTTACTTAGGGACAAATTTCTATGATGATCCCAAACTCGAGTTTCTTGAGGGTGAGAAATGGGATGCTTTAGGTAAGATAGTTCGACCATTAAGCTTTTTGAAATTTTATGATTTTATTTTTGTGTGTTTTTTTATGTTCATAAGACTAAACTATTTGATGTTTTCATGCAAATATTAGACCTATTAATCTAGTAGGTGCTACATATCTCCATCACACATAGAGACAACAATAGGAGGAGGCAGAGAGACTACTACAGGTCGTTGTGGTAGGATGGGATGCACTGCGAGATCTAGATGTAGTAGAGATCCTATAAGAGGTGGAGCACCACATCGAAGGACTAACACATGAAATTGTTCAGATCATGGTCAATCAACTTCCATTGCAACTTCAATGGCACACAATCAAAGTGCATAGTTGTATTGGTCAATTACTGCAAAAATAACTCATGCAATGTCGTTTTATCATGAGAACTATTGATTTGTCTACTTATATTTTCTGCATGTAGTTCTTATATGGATGATGTGGCCATAAGTGTTTCTGGGAAAATTTTTTGTAAAACCAAACTTAATATGTATACATATATATATATATATATATTATATATATATATATATATATATATATATATATAATATATATATATATATATATACATATATATATATATATATATATATTATATATATATATATATATATATATATTATATATATATATATATATATATATATATATTATATATATTATATATATATATATTATATATATTATATATAGATATATATATATAAGAATGGCGAGATTTCTCACTGAATAGATATTCATGAGTTGTAGTACTACGAGCTGTGAGTCAAGCCCGATGACTATATGATGGATATCATGTGAAATAACATCATAAAGTAACTCAACCACTCTGCTATACTCAATGATTTTGTTAGTTGAGTGACCAATGCATATCCCTTACATACTCACTAGCTTGTCATTCAGAGCAAATATAACCAATATACGGTTTGATAGGGGCTCACATATGTAATTGAAAAGTAAACAGAATTAATAGAAACCATTGGAAGCTCTGAAAAACACACTGCAAACACTCTCAACACACCTATAGATAATATGTACACACTGTACCAAGCTTGGGATCAAGCATAGTATTTTTTAACATACAACCCATTTTTAGGCTGCTCTAATGGACCTCCATCAGGATATACTAACTCATAAGTCCCTTTTCCAAGGAATCGCTTGACAATGTATGGGCCTAGCCACATAAGCTAGAACATTCCTCGACCAAACTTATTAGCCTACTGGTTGTATAAGAGAAGCAAATCTCCTTTCGAGAATATTCTAGGCTTGACACTTTTTTCATATTGTGCTTTGATGTGTCTTTTATGGTCTTCATCGCCCAATATGGCATCACATCGAGTTTCATCCAAATGGTTTAGATGTAAAATGAGCTCCTCCTCTATGGAAATAGTAGGAAGAAGTTCGACAGCTAGCTTCGGCGATGGAATTTTGCATTCAATGGGGAGGATCACTTCCAGACCATACACCAACTAGAAGGGTGTGAATCTAGTAGCAGTCCTAATTGAGGTTCGATATACCCACAAGGTAGAAAAGAGAAGCAAGTGCCAGTTTGACTTTTGGACCCCTATCATATGTTGAAGCTTAGTCTTAAGAACTTTGTTAATTGTCTCATATTGTCTGTTAGCTTGACGAAAATAGGGAGTTTCATTTTCATGTGAAAGCCCCAATTTGGCAGCTATTTCGGCCATCATATGATTTTGAAAGTGCTTCCCATGGTCCTTTACTATTTTTTATGGAACACTGAACCTAGAGATCATGTTGTTGAAGAAAAAGTATGTAGTTTTTTCGCTAGTATTATTGAATGTAGGCAGTGCTTTGGCCCACTTAGTAATGTAGTCAAGATCGAAAATGTTGTAGCCATGCCCCCCGACAGAGTGAGTGTTACATGTCATAACATTGACGCCCCATTTCAGAAAGGGACCAACAATGGCAATGGATGGAAAGGATTAGGTAGAGTGTGGAATATTTGATGATAGATCTAGCATGCATGACAGTTATGGATTACATGGATAGAGTCGTGGAAAATTCTGGGTGAAAAGTAATTAACGTGTAATATTTTTTGCATGGTAACATAACCTGATAAATGTCCACTACATGCCCCCAAGTAGGCATTAATTTAAGACTTTCTCAGACTTCCCAAGAGTCAAGAACCTCCATAAAATTGTATCGATACTATGACAGTAAAGAGTGTCAACGATAATCACATAGTTTCAGGATTGGTACCGAATATGTCGCTACTCTAAGCGAGAGGTATTAGGATGAAAAGTCTGGGTTTGGAGATAGATGATAAAATATCCATACCATGGGTCAGATACCAATATTAGGAACAATGACTCATCTGGGATGGAATCTTTAGATGTAGATTCAACATCAAGGGAAGGGAGATCACACATTATCTCACAAAATATTAAGGATTACTTCCACTTGGATTTGATGAATTCTAGGTCAAACTCTTGGAGAATAACAATCCACCTAGAGTATTCCCCCCAAAAAAATTGGCATGATAGTATGTATTTCATAAGGTTGTAATCCAAAATGACCGTAGTCTTACAAAGAAGGATGTAATGGAAAAATATCTGGATGGCTTGAACAGCTGCTAATGCTAACTTTTCCACATGAGTATATCAGATCTCAGCACCATTGAGGTTTTGACTCAGATAATAAATGGGATGTCCAGTCCCCATAACATCTTCTTGGACCAACACCATAACTATAGTAGAGATGGCAGTAACAAGGTATAGGAAATAAGCGTGTTGAGAGTCAGGAGGACATAATAGAGATGCCTGAACCAGTACATATTTCAGGGCATCAAACACTTTCTACGGAACATCATCCCAATGGAAGGGAATCCATTTTTTTAGTAAGTGGGTAAATCCTTTGGTCAATTCAACGTAGTCAGGGATGAACATCCTTAGGAAGTTGTCTTTCCCTTGGAGTCTTTGTAACCGAACAAGAGTGGAAGGCACATGCAATTCAATGTTACCTGGACTTTTAAAGGATCAAAATGAATTCCTCATTTCAAAATGGTGAAACCAAGGAGCCACCCAGAACTGACACAAAACACACATTTGTATGGGTTAATTCGAATGTTATAATGTATAAAATGGAGGGATATGGTTCATAAATGAATGGGGTGATAAACCTGATGCTTAGAGTGAGCAGGGAGATTGCTCATATAGGGTTTCATGATCTGCTTGATATCATGGAAAGTGTATTCCATCACACATTGAGACATAGCCCCTACATTCTTTAAATTGAAAGGCAGATTTCTATTAACAAAAGTACCCAAGGGACAAATAAATGTTGTTTTAGGTTGGTCCGCTAGGAGAATGTTGATTTGATTATATGCCGAGAATCCATCCATAAATGAATAAATAATGTAGGCAATGCAGTGATCAATAATCTAGTCAATAAAATGGGTCAGGTAGTTGTCCTTTAGACAAGCTCGATTTACATCCCAATAATTGAAAAATACTCGTATCGTTCACCATTTATTCATGACAAGGATAATGTTCAATACCCAATCAATTAAAGGAATGAGATATATGAAAGCAACTGAAAGGAGCTTTATGATTTCATCTTTTATGCTAGTAGCCTTGTTAGGATGGAGTGGATGGACGCATTGTTGGACAGGTTTTTCATTAGGGTACATCTCGATTTTGAGCACTATGATATTTGCGTAAATACCTGGAATTTAGTCATATGTTTAGGTAAAGACATATCTAAACTCATAAAAAAGGGCTCGATAAATATCAATTTCAAATGAAGTGCCAGATGCCCCAATGTATGAAGTTTTGACTATTCCTTGTTTAATATAAATATCAAGAGGAATGGTTTCTTAAATATTCAAAAGGTTCTTTTTAGAGTCGATCTCATGAATATAAATGAAAATTGTAGGGGGTTCAAAAAAATTAGGTAGGTATGCACAACTAAGATTATCTTCAATTGTATCTAGGAAGGAGGAATGGTGATGATGTTCATCCCATGTCACGTCATCTGACATCATGATCTCCATGATGCTTTTGTCAGTAGAGAATGTACTCAATAAAGGATCAGGGGGCGTGCCATAATATTGTGACTGATCTACCCAATTAATAGAAGAGAAAGTATAAGCCACACAAGCCCAGTATATGGCTCAATAATCTTTTGCAATGGGGCTAAGTGACATCCAATCAGAAAAATGTTTGATGCTAGTTTCATCTAGAAAAGTCCATGGATCAACCAAGATTGTAGATGATGATATCACGTCGATATATGAAACCAAAATGGAGGAGTTGGGAAGGGGAGGAGGAGGGAGAGAAAAGGTTCCCATTATTGATGAATCCTTGAATAAACCAACTCCAACATCTTGATAGGAATGTAGGGCTTCCCTTATAAGAGGGACACTTCTAGTAACATTGGAATCAGAGGCAAAACATGTGAATTGATCTATGGCCACAATCTCACCTTTATGGGGGAAGGCGATCATGCGGAAGTGAGTTGTAATGATGGAAGCCATAACATAAACCCATGTGCGTCCTAGTAGAATATTATAATCTAAAGTTCTATCAATAAATTCTACTCCAATGGAGATGGATTTTCCCCCTAATTCCACTTGGAGGGAATTAAAAATCCCACAAGGTTTTTGTATCCTTCCATCAAAGGATTTTAATGTGGTGGTTGATTGACTCATTTTGGGTGAACCAATCACCTTCCAACAAGAAAACGACATGATGAAGGTGGAGGCTCCCTTGTCCACAATAGAATGATGAATTATCTTACCTTGGACAATGACCTGGATCATAAAAGCTAGATGTTTCAGAAGTCGAGGGGTATAGTTTTCATGAGAGAAAACCACTAGGTTGGAATTTGATGGATTCACAAATCAGATAGCAGATAATGGCATTCTTTTGGGTGGGGCAGTTTTGCAACACCTCAAGAGTCCACATAGCTGAAGGAGACTGACCCAAGTCTTCAACTACATTGTAATTTTGAGTGACTCTCGACAAGGGTTGAAAGTAGACTTATGGATAACATTCTTCAAATGCTTGATAGTCAATTCTACAAAAAAAGGGAGGTGGAACATTATCAGATGAAGGTGGTTTCGAACTTGAAGGTTGATCAGTGGCCTGACTGTTTTGTTGATTTTCATTAACATAGTCCTTATTCTGAGTGGCCACCACGATATTGGATTTCAGCTTTGTAGAGGAAGAGCCATCCCAAGCAACCATATGGTCCTCTTGATTAGGAAATGGGTCGGTTAGCATAGTGGGAGAAGTGGATGATTTAAAGAACTAATTCACTTCAGCGTTGTGTTAACAATCATGTGTAAGTTGATCCTCATTATAGATCAAACATGGGTATTGAGGATTTCGTTTCTCATCGGAAGACAAATTTATTTGTTTATCATTCAATGAGGAGTATTTTTTTTTTCTTACCTATACCTTTCTTCTTGCTTCGAAGCTATTGTTGAGACTTTTATTTATCATATGAAATGACATTTATTTCGGAAGTAGAAGTCGTAGGAGGATGAGATTGAGGGTTTTGTGCAAGAGTAGCAAGAGAAATACCAGATGGTTTACTCACTGGATGCAAACTAGCAAAACCTATAATGCCATTGACAATATGAGATTATTTACCAGGTGGAAGAGGAACAATATCTAAAGGTCTAAGAGTGTTTGGTATCTTATGATTGAGTGTGACCAATTGGGTATAAACCAAATCTAAATATTGAGCATGAATAATAACATTCTCTTCAATCAAGAGTCCACCTTTGGGATACATCTTTTGTTATGGGATCTAACAGAGACTTGACAAACCATTCCACTAACAATTGATTGGGAGCATAAGCCTTGAACAACAGACAACAACATCTCCACTCATGAATGTGATCTGAAATGTGAGTGGATTCCAATTTTTTCAAGTTAGTAAATAGTTCCATTCTAGTTTCATATTTGATGGAAACAAGAAATGTGTGAGGAAGGTAATGGCTAAATTGTTAAAGTCATGAAATGATGTTCTAGGTAATTTGGTATACCATTTAGCTACAATACCCATAAGAATTTTTTGGAAAAGATCTAGTCAAATGGAATCATCATTATGTTAGTTGGATGAACACCATAGATGATACGTCATAGCATGCGTTGACGGGTCTTCTCCATGATTCCCATTGAATTTTGGGATATCAAAAGAAAACCTAGTGGGAATAATCAACCACCATGGCAAATTAGTGATGCGGTCGTTAGTAAGCCGAGTTAAATCAGGTAACTCGAGATTAAACACAAAAGTAAAATTATGATTAAATTCTGGAGGTGGATGAATAGGATATGAAGGGATATCCTAGGCAATAGGAACTTGCATTCCTAGATATAAAGGGTTCTAGTAATAAGGAACGTGGTTACTAGAATATGGAGGGTTCTAATAACTAACATATATGTGGGTTTGTTCTCCAATCGTAGAGTGCCAATAAAGTTGCTGGAATGGCTGGATTTAGATTTGTTGGCCTTCAAATAGCACTTGATGCCATCCATATTATTTCCCAATTGAGGTTTGTATTTCCCCCTAATACAAGTTTGATTGGTACTACACCAAATTTTGAATATTTTGACGTACTAAAACTTGATGAGTACCCTATGCAAGTGATCGAGAAGGTGAGGGCCCTTGTATAGGTTGATGAATTGTGATCTAGGGAGAACCAAACACTATTGGATTGGGCTATAAAGGTTGGCTCACATATATTTGAGCTGGTTGAGGTGTTGATGGGTAGGTAGGAATTTGTGATGAATATGGTACAGTTTGAGAATTCAACAATTGATGCAAATATAAAGCAGGTTGTACGCACAATGTAGGCTGAAAAACACTGGAAGTCATTCCAAGATGAGGAGGACTATAACTAGGAAAATTATGATATGAAGGTATATCAACAATAGGTCCCCCCTGTCATGGGAGGAGGGGATTATGGAGGCAACTACAATCCAGATGGAGGTACCCAACATAAGAAGGGTTGGGCTATTGATGGTAGCCTTTTCCACTAATATAAGGGACAACCTGTTACTCTATTATAGGTGTAGATAGTGGAAGAGGAGTAGACTATGTGTCATTCATAAGAGAAGTACCTGACATTATTCTCGAATTGGATGACATGCGAGAGATCTAAGCACTAGAAGCCAAACTAGAAAAGGTACCAGATAACAATTGATAGGGAGTTCAGATGGAAGGGCCACCACACAAATGAGATTATGGTGATGTTACAAACATATATGAGGATGTGATGCTTGATGTCTCAACCGTAGTGGTGGACATGGGCTGCGAGTTTGAATTGTTTCCTGTCATGGTTAACAATCACAATGAAGATTGCCACAAGAAATATATGGGCCAAAAACTCAGGTAAAGGAGATTGTGTTGGTTGTTGAAGAGACATAAGAGGATTGGTTTGATATAAAAAGAGTCCTTCCAAATGAATAGGAGTAGAAGGATGAGGCTCTTCTTGTGGGATCTCTTCAATACCTATACACCTGTATGGAAGAGGCTCATAGTTAAGGCAAAGATATATTGGTTTTGTCTAAGATAAACGAAGAGAGGAGGAAGGTACCAAAGACTCAAGTAAATATGGTTGGGGCTCCTTAGGTTCTATTAGGTTCCTATACCAATAGGTTTCATCTTTCATGATTGACAATGGAAGGGCTAAATATGTTCATCATTGCAGGCTGCAAAGGTTCCATATTTTGTGTACATACTACAAAAAATTAAAAAATTAAAAGAGGGTATGCCTTAAAAGAATAATCAAAGGGCAAGAAAATCAAGTGGTCAAGAGAAAAGTGAAAATGAACCCCAAACTAAAGACCAGGAAAGTGGCCAATCAAAATGCCACTACTAAGCTCATTTGGCAGTGTCATTATTTCCAAGTACTGCTGCTAATCACACTTGATGGATGGCCCAACAATCTAAACTGGACCATACCATGGTTAAATTGCTTGTTGCAGAATAAAGAATGTTCCCTGACCAAACAGCTCAAGCTTGGCAGATGACTAGCTAGGTAGAGAAATAAAGGTACCCAACTGCTTAATATGGGGCCTTGGAAGAAATAAGGGTAGATATTAGATAGGAGGGCAGTCAAAAGAAAAAGAGGAAAATCAGGTTCTGCTAATTCAAGTGCACCCACTTTAATGAAGAAAAAATGTTAGGATTACTAGGATGGGTAAGTAGTGCAAGGTTGCAGAAATGGAGAGCCATCACCAATTGGCCTATTAAGTGCAAAAACTTATGCCACTCAGGGTGTGGGCATCAAAAACAGAGAGTGGAGGACAAGCATTGGAAGCATGTCTAACTTCCCCAGTTTTCCCCCAAAAATCATTTCTTACTAACACTCCCAAGGGCCTGAAGATATGCTCAGATGTCCAGTTCCACTCCATTACATCAAAAACCACTTGGTCAAGCCATGAAATTCAAGCATGAAAAGAAGCCACATTTTTGTGTAAAACATCCTTTTTCATCATTTTCATTTATCCTCAAAATCCTAAGTTAAGTTTCACTTATTTAAACTTGGCTTCACCCCTTCATTCAACTCACAAACCATACTAATCACTAATTACCTCCCCAACTCCCCCTATCCCTAATTCTATTACAATCTATTTGAAAATCTCCCAAGAAATACCTATAGATACCCTCCCCTAAGTGCTATAGCCATAAAACCTTCCTTGGGAAATATCAACCCCTCAAGGGTTAGTATTAGCCCTCAAATCATCCAAAAAACTATGGGTTTGGCAAAAAACTATGGTCAAAAAGCAAAAAAATCAAATTCCCCACCCTCATTTACCCTTTTTCCCCTTTCCTCCGCCCTAAACCCATTTTATTATAAAGTTTTTGAATAAAAAACTTTTAAATAAAATGCGCGTATAAAACCCATAAAACTCGAAATCCTAAAGTTTCTACCCACCCCACGCACCCGATGTAATTAAATATATTTTAATAATTGGCGGGTCCCCATGGCATAACGTGGCGGCATATCACAATCGCCGCCCACCATGCGATCTCCCACCCCGCCCATCCAACGGTGGGCGGTCGATCTTCCAATACAACTGCCCAACCTTTTGCGTCGGGGGGATGGGCGGTATTACCACCGTACCCCCGCCACGCGTCAGGCGCCCACGCTATTCGCTGCCCCCCCCCCCTTCCGAACAGCTTACCGCCAAGGACCCCTCCAGGGAAACCACTTACCACCTTCCTACCACGCTGACGTCACGCCCTCGTCAGCGTGACGTCACCCCGCTTTGCCGCCACCAGGCCTCCACATCACCCCTGGCCCCCATGTCGCCCTGTCCACCCTGCCACCGTGTCAGTGCCACTTGGGCACCCACGTCACCCACCATGTCACCTATCCGTACCCGGGTCCATGATGACGTCATCACAAAAAGGCGCCAATATGCCAAAAATGCATAAAAAGGCATCAAAAAACCGTTATTTCGCATTATTTTCTACGACGCCTGGAGCTCCTTTGAAAGCGAAATTCAACCCACAACGGTCAAAAAGAAAAAGCTATCCACCGAAGTTGTTGCCGCCTCCATTGTCAACCCAGCTACCTGCAATTCAGCCAATTCGACCGGTGCAAACGCCTCGTACGCCATTAAAACTAGGTATTTTGCCGCAGACACCCTCTCTTGTCCACTGTTCTCCTTGCAATCCTATTTTCCTGCTTAAACAACTCAGCTTAAGGACCCACATTGTTAAAATTCACCTCTAAAATCTACCTAAAAAACCTCTGAAACCCCTGTGCGACGGAAGTCTCGAAGAAACCCGTGACCCTCTGTAAAATTTACCATTTTTCCACAAAAAAGCAACTAAAGAAGCTGAGCCACTGGCTAGAAGACTGAATTTACAAAGTTCCCCCACCCCTGCTAAAGGAATTCTCTGCAAATAACCAGCTAACCAGCTCAAAAACACTCTGGTTCCTCAAAACAGAGTGCCCCACAGATTCATTAAGGCTGTGACAGCCTCCTTGCACTGCCAAACTGCTCACTGCAAACAGAGAGCAGTAAGCCATTCCTCAGCATTCACATCAAGCTTAAAATACAGTAAACCACCAGCAAAAACAAGACAATGGCTACTCCAGCTGCTCTGGATGTAGTGCCCATATATCCACCTAATA
The DNA here is from genome assembly GCA_000404065.3 of Pinus taeda. Taxonomy (NCBI): domain Eukaryota; kingdom Viridiplantae; phylum Streptophyta; class Pinopsida; order Pinales; family Pinaceae; genus Pinus; species Pinus taeda. The sequence continues at coordinate 35,293 of APFE031696903.1, forward strand.
GAGATCTAGAAGCTATGCCACTGGTGGAAAGTGATGCCCTCATCACAGAGTTTGTGGCAGAGAGGAGCCACTTGCAAACATATTGTCAGTTAAGAAACAGTCACTTGGACAATAGTGACCTATATGGGGTCTGGCAATCTAATCTACCCACCTACTTCCTACCTCCTGTGAACATTTTCCCTGAGATCGTCCACCTATGTGCAGAGAACTATGACTAGAAACTCAGGGCTGTGAAGTCTCCATCTGGGAGCATCCTCTTTTATATAACTCCAGATTCCATCAACCAGATGCTCAACTACAAGCAAACCCAGTTGCTATACCCCTTCTCCATGAACTATTTTCTAGATCAGGGTTCCAAACTTTCTAGTGCAGACATTGTTGCCATAGCCAAGAAATTCATGAAGGCAGACTGCCAACGTTCTGGGCCACCTCCTTTCTCCTATGCAGATTTCAATGAGGTTGGCAAGTTATTGGTAGATATGCTGACCTCTGTGTTGGGGTTCACCACAAACAAGCATGTTGATCTAACTGTGCTGGTCATGCTCTCTGCATACAGCCTTATGAAGCCCCCTGCTATGAAATACAATTATGCCAAGTACATTGCCAATAAGATACATGATCAATTGACAAGGCTGGATAGGGAGGCAATATTCAAATATTCCTCATACATCTATCACTTATTCTTGTACTACCAGATAGATTGCTTCCAGTTCTCAATCAAGAAGCTAGACTCACAGGGTGAGAGAAGGTCTGTGATCTTCTGGTCTTCAGTCTTCCACCAAGTCCAAAATTCCCCCTACTCATACTGTGAATTCATTGATCGGTTTGTGTATCCAGTCACATGCCTTTTAAAGAGGACTCCTCCTATCAGATTTTCCAAGGATATGCAAGAAATCTTGTAGCTATCCAGAAGCTACAAAATTGGTGATTGGTACTTGTACCAAAACCACACTGTCATCACAATTTATGGCTGTGAGCTCTGTCCCTACAGGCTCCCAAAGTATGTCCCTATGAGGCTATTTGCCCTGGAGTACTATAGACAGCTTATAAACACTAATCTAACACACTTTCACAGTGCCAAGAAGAAAGCCAACCTGAAGTTCAAGAACCACCTAGGCCCATTTACCATGAACAAAAAAGATGGTTGGCAAGAAGCTGACGAAATACTAGGACAACAGCTCAAACTCAAGAGAAGCTTCTGGTGGGTCCCTTATGACCCTGAAGGTTTCATCAGTGCCAGGAGGGTTAAATATAGGCTGCTAGCCTATAAGCATTTCCCACTCCCTCAAGGAAAACACTTTGCTAATCAAGATGAATGGGTTCTTGAATCAATAGTAGAGGAATTGACTCAGGAAGAAATAATGGAGAAGAATGTAAAGGACTTGGAAAAAACTCTTGACTTAGACTCTTGTCAACAGGTCTTGTTCAAGCAACCAGTCCAAGCAGGAGAAGGTACCTCTACTGCCCCAGCTGCACAGGACATCCAGCAGGCTCCAACAACAACAACCACAACAAAAGGAAAGGAGAAGATGGATAAACAATAAGAGGTAGAAACAAGGTAGCCTAGTACTTCAAAGGACCAGCAATCAGGACAGGCCCCTCCCCAGCAAACTGAACAAACTCAAATCCCAGTTTTGCAGACTCCTCTCAATGATGAGAGAGGGAAAAAGAGAGACAGAGAAGAAATCACACCTCCAACATGGTCATCGTAGCAACCAGAGGCCAAGAGGCCGAGGGTAGACCCTGAAGCAGAAGAAGGAGACATAAGTGAAGAGCTGGTAGAAAGCCAAAGCAAAGAAAGACAAATGAGCCAACAGACTGCCACTAGCTCATTTCAGCTAGAACAGGCTCAACAGCATACTATGGAGGTGTCTTCCTCCAGACAATAGGGCAAAAAGCCAGCTACAGTTAAAGAAGGCTTCAAAGAGATCAAGGCACAAAATGAGTTGCTAAGGGTGCAACTCTATGAGAAATTCCTGAATACAACCCCAGCCAAAAAGCAAAGATTGATGGCTGCCTTTGATCTAAAGGAAGAAAAGATGATCTTCACTCATCTGAAGCCCAAAGTCCCACATCCAAAGACACTAGCAGATTACTACAGGACAAATCTAGAGGTCTTTGCTAAAGACATACACCCCATGGATCAAAGTGAGCTGCACAAACAGACTAGGGAGATGATGTATGCAACACTTGCTGACAGGGAAATGCTGGCCCATCAGCTAAAAGAATCCCTGAAGCACACAAACAGACAACTTGATTTGGAGAGGTTGTCCTCCTCCGTGAAAGACAACAGAATAAAGACTTTGGAGGACATAATTATTGATTTGGGACATGACCCAAAAGACCCAAAGGGTGTTAGAGCCCTTATGAAGAAAAAAGAGCATGATATAGCTGCATTGAGGAAACAGGCAAAATTGCCTCCTACCATCCATCCTGACACAACAGAGCTTGCACAAGAAAAACAGGTGGATAATGCTATGGAGCTGCTCCTAGTCATGAACCAAAGGATACTACAAATAGAGGCAGAGTTAGAGAAAGCTATACAGGACAAGCAAGGGGAATCAGCCTCCCAGCCCCCTCAAACTTCAACAAACCTTGAACCTGCCCCTCCAACACAAGCAACAACAGCCCCTCCTACTGCTCCAGCACCTAATATAGCTACATCAGCAATTGGAGCAACAGTAGAAGAAACAGCAGCAGTAGAGTCCAACATGGGCATGGAGGAATTGATGAAGGCTATTAAAGAGCTGGAAAATCAAGTCACGGAAATAAATATTGCCAAGGAAAAACTGGCCAAGCTGGAGGCCAGTTTTGACAAATCAAAGATGACAGTGGTAGAAAAGCAAAGAGAAATAAAGGCCTTGGAGGCCAAAGTAAAAACTCTAGAAAAAGAGTTGATGCTAGGTAAAACCCTAGCAGAAATAAAGAAGATTATTTGGGCCAAAATTGGTCAATCTATACAGGACCAATGGAGGTCCACTCAAGCAATTTTTGAACAAGTGGAGCTAATAGAAATAGCTCATGTAGAGATTTAGAGAGCCAGGATAGCCCTGGGAATAATGCCTGAGAAGGCCACCAAAATGATTCATTTTCTCAATAACCGCACTAGAGAAGAATTGGCTACTCTACAAATAAGCAGCAGAACAGATATAATCCTCACAACCAAGAAGGTACTGACATTTAAGAAGTTTTCTCAGACACTGGAGAGGAAATGTAAGGAGATGAAGGTTGAGATAGATGAATTTAGAGCTAAAATGGGTATTCTACAGGACAAAGGACTGCCAAGCCTAGTGACTGGCACAGGACAATTGCTATCATATAATCAGTATATGACAAGGATCAACAATTATGTTGAAAACCAGATCACAGCATCCAGCAGCTCCAGAGAAGAAGCAGGGCCTCCCTCTGGGCAATCCCTCTTTGACAAGCTGGAGAAACTGTTATTTATTGAACATGAAATAAATCATCTCTTCGAAGTCCCTCCTAGCTTTTATAGACATACATAGGCAGATGAGACAGTGGTTAAAATGAGGAGACATCAGCTAACCCCAGCTGATTGGTGGCAAGCAATGTTGGAGATTTTTCCTAGATAATTCCACTTTGCTTTTTGCCTATTTTGGAGAAAGATCAACATACAGGTCAGTAGGCAGATCAGCATACAAGTACAGCAAGCAACATACAGATGACTCAGCAATCCACCCAAATAGCAGGCTAAAATTAATGCAAGATTAAAAGCACTGCTATGGCCTACTTTCCAGAACCATAAAGTCAAATTTGTCTGACAGAAGAATGTCGGCTACCTCATCATTAAAAGCTATATTTATGTTGTCATTTACTTTTTGCAAGAGAGTTGGTGGTGCAATTTATTGCACCATAACTTTCTACTGAGATATTTTATACCCTATTTTTGTATATATATCCCCTCAGATAATGCATTGAGGGTCGGTTGTAATACAATTCTTCCTGAAGAGCCCTGTTGTATACTGAAGACTTTTTGATAATAAAATTTGCTGATGGAGATTTCCAGTTCCAACGCTGTCTGAAGATGGATATGTAAAGCTCTGTTTTGTTGCAGAATTCCTGTGTCATTTGCTGAATCAATAAGTTTCTCTTACCAGTGTATGTGTTTCCTGTTTATTCCATAAATCCTATGTTTTCATAATCTTAGTAAGTAGAGAAAAAGAATAGCCTAGGATTTGTTTCAAACACCCTATGCTCAATCTCTATTTCTAAATATGATTTCTTCTGGATTAGCCATGGATATGAATTCTTAATTGCTCATGTCTAAACTTATCCTAACATGGTGAATACTATTTAAGAATTTTTAACTGCTCTTAAGCAATACTTTCATGTTTTCTTCATTAGCATAGTGAAAGATTTTTAACTTCCTTTCACTCACTAAATCCCCAATTTCACCAACAAATCTGATAAATTGTTTCACACATTCCTAACTTGCTCTGCAGCAACACTCTGTCTTCACAAATCCACTTTCAAAAGCACAAATACCTCAACTCCATTGCCCAATGGAACAAACTGTCCTGTAAATATATACCTCAGTTCTAAATGTATTCATCAACCCACCAAATTCAAAACAAACAGTGCATCATAACTAGCCTAAAACATTCATCAAACAAAGCTAAACTATAAAGAGAGAGCCCTCTCTGGTTACAGGTAGGCTAGGATCTGTAACTACAAGATTGGTCAGTGGTTACCTCAGCCGTATTCCCTTTAGGAGGCAGGGAACAACCTGAGTGATAAAATAATGGCGACTCCACTAGGGAATTATGTCAAATACCAAGTAAAAAGAAATGAGCTTCCTGTTTAAAAGTCCTATCATAGGGTGTTAAGGAAAGAAAACTCAGAAGCTGGCTCCAAAGAAGAAATCTCGTTTCACTAGGTCCAATCCTGACCCTAATCCCCCAACTATCTTTGAAAAGCCCAATTTAATCCCCAAAATCCTAAAGAAACAAGAACAGCTAAGGGAGCTCTCAGATTCAAATACTGAGCCAAATCAGCAGAGCTATATTCCCACTCCTGTCAAACCATAAGTTCATCCTCACCCCACCCCATCATATCCTAGCTCTTCATCCACCTCCCAAGGTAGCTTCCCCACTCCCCCATCCCCTACACACCTCACTCCTGTTATCCCTGTTGTCCCAGCTGTCCCACTCCTTCTTGGTGCCCCTTTTATCCCTGCCAATATGGCTAGATATGCTCCTTTAGTCCTGCCTACAAACCCAGGAGCAATGCCCCAAGACTATCAAGGAAAAATCACTTACTTTGATGAGACTGGCACTTATACTGCCCAGCAACACACGAAGAGGATGCAGGACTATTTTGAGAACTACGAGATTGATGATGAAGATGTAAGAATGAAAATTTTTGTGCAAAGTTTGACAGGGGATGTAAGGAATTGGTTCAGGTCTCTGGCTGCAAATTCTATAGTCAATCCTAATGCCTTATACCTAAGTTTTTTAAACAGGTGGGAAAATAAGAAAGACCCCCTTCACATACTGACAGAGTATGATAATTTGAAAAGGGGGCCACAAGAGACAATTCAAGATTACTGTGCTAGGTTCAACAATGTATATAACGTTATCCCTCAAAACTTGAGACCTCCTCCTGATCTGGCCTTGATCAAATTTCCTGATGGATTTGACCCAGACATGGAATATCAATTAAGAGAAAGAGCACCTCCAAGTCTTGCAGACATGTAGAATATCGCTGTAAGTGTAGAGGAAAACCTGATTGCCAAGAGAACCAGAGCAAAAAATGAGAGAAGAATAAATTTCAAAGAGGAACCCTCAACCTTTGACCAAAAACTATATGAAATCATGAAGGGTATGGAAAGGTTAGGAGATAGGGTTGAGACCATGGAGAGAAAGTCCTCTTGGGAAGGACAAACAAGTAACACAACTAGGAATCCCAATTTTAGAAAAAACCAAAATCCAAATGCTGGGAGAACTAGTCCTGATCAGAACATCAGACCTCCATTTCAAGAAAATTATGCAGAGGCCTCAACCACTAGTGAAAAAATAGAGGATCCCCACATCAACTTAATGGGTTTGGATGGTGAAGAACAAGTATTCTTGACACAGGATGATCAACAAACCCAAGATTGTCAACAAGCCCAAGATTACAAACAATTCTAGGCAAAATCAGGTGAGTCACTTGATTTCAGAGAAGGGTATGACACAACAGTCTATGAAGTACACAAACAGTACAAGCTAAGAAGTAGAACCATAGATGTACATGAGAATACCAAACAAGCAAACAACAAATAACCCAAGAAATCCAATGACAAAGCTATCTTAATAGAGTCCTTAGATAAAAAACCCCAAAAAGAGGTTACAGTGGAAGATGTATCTGAAATACAACCTCTAGTAAAACCTACATCCAAACCACTTCTTCCAAAAAAGATTTTGGGAAAACCTTTAGAAAACACAGCCAACCCAAACTTATCCCAAAACAATATGCCTAAGCAAGACATGCTCACCCAAAATTCAGCAGAAAAGGAAAAATTTGTTGCTCATAATATAAAAATTCAGATGGAAAAACCTTTCAATCTTGAAACAGAAATTGGCAAACTGAAAATTGCAATCCCTCTGTCTGAACTAGCCAAGCATGAGGTCTTTAGACAACAAATTACTATATCATTGCAAGTACCAGAAAATAGGGATGCAGTCAACATTCTAGATGACCAACCAGAACTGATTTTTGGCTCAGAAGTCAATGGAAAATCAGGGGATGGAGGAACTCCTCCATTCTATGTGAGCCTAAACATTCATGACAAAGTATTACACAATGCCATGTTTGACTCAGGGGCCTCTCGTAACCTAATGCCTAAATCAGTAATGGAGAAACTTGGTCTAGACATCACCAGACCCTATAAAGATTTATTTTCATTTGATTCCAGCCAAGTTAGATGCTTAGGCCTGATCAAGGACCTCTGTGTGTCCCTAATCCAATATCCAGCAAAAACAATTCTGATGGATGTAGTAGTGGTAGACATTCCACCTAAATATGGTATGCTCCTATCAAGATCTTGGGGTGCAAAACTCCAAGGATCTTTGCAACTAGACATGTCATATGCCACAATTTCAGTCTTTGGCCAGCCAAAGAGACTGTATAGAGAGACACTCATGAAATATGTGGTCAACAGCCAAGATAAACCTCAAAATTTCCCAATCTACTCCATCCATTTAGATATGGACTCCTTCATACGATACAATGCTGATATGTGCCCCAAAACTGAGCTCAAGCTCCTGGAGATAAAGGAAACCAGGCATGAAAATGAACTACCCATTATTGCTGAACAACAGATCACTAATCTCATTAAAATAGCAGAGTCCACTGACAAGTCACAAGAATTACCAAAGCTAGACTTGCCCACTGAACAAACCTGCAAATCAATTGAGACTAAACAGGTCTGTAAATCAATTGAGACCAATACTGACCAAGAAACTTGGTGGTATTTAGAATTTGATGGGTCAGTAAATAAGCTTGGAGTAGGAGCAGGGGTATGGATACACAATACTCAAAATGACCATGCTCTAGGTCATGCCTATAGGTTTAACTTCAGATGCACAAATAACATGGCAGAATATGAAGCCCTCCTACTAGGTCTCAAACTGATAAAGAATCTAGGAGTGAACAAAGTCTCCATATTGGGGGATTCAGACCTCATTATCCAATAGATAAAGGGAAACTTTGTTACAAATGATCCCAGGCTGAGGTCTTATAGGTTGGCTGTAACGGACTTGCTCAACAACTTCCTAGAATATCAGCTCACCAAAATACCTAGGAACCACAACTTGCATGCTCATAGTCTGGCAACCTTTGCAAGTACCTGTAAGCTTCTTTTTGGGCCTAACCACCAATTCACTATTGAAATCAAACATAGGCCCTCTGTTCCAGACAATGTAAATAATCGGCAAGTATTTGAGAATGATACTTAGATAAATAATTTTTTAATCATGAAGGAGGAATTCTCAAACTTAAACATTGACACAAGCATTAAGGAGGATCAAAACCAAAAGGATGAACTAAACACCAGTATATCATCTGAAACAGCAGATAGGATACTACATCCTACAACCTTTGACCCTGCCAATTTGCAGAAACTAAAGATTGCATATCTGGATGAAATTAATGAGGAGGAAATAGAAGTAATTCAGTTAAAAGACAATTTCTTGCCTACAGGTCTTGCTGCTTTAGAAGACATCTTTGATTCAAATGATCTCTCTAAAAAACCAAAGATGCAACCCATCAATGCTGAAATAGAGGAGTGTAACATTGGGACCATTGAAAATCCCAAAATGATCAAGCTCTCTAGAACCCTACCTCCTGATAAGAGGCCAAAATATATCAAGCTGTTCAAAGAATTTCAGGATGTATTTGCCTGGAGCTATGAGGACCTTAAGTCCTATGATACTACAGTGATCCAGCACACAATCCCCCTGAAAGAAAACCAAAAACCCTTTAAACAGAAGCTAAGAAGAGTCAATCCAGTACTTCTTCCCCTAATAGAGAAGGAAGTAAAACGAATGGATGAAGCTAGGATAATTGCTCCCATAAGGTTTTCTGAATGGATTTCCAACCTTGTACCCACAAGAAAGAAAAAAGGGGAGATAAGACTTTGTGTGGATTTGAGAAACTTAAACAAAGTCTCTCTCAAAGACCACTACCCCTTGCCAAAAATGGATCACATCTTACAAAGGGTAGTGGGAGCCTCAAGGATTTCATTACTGGATGGCTTCTCTGGATTCAATCAAATATTAGTCCACCCAGATGACCAAGATAAAACTGCCTTCACCACACCTTGGGGAACTTTCAAATATGTCAAAATGCCTTTTGGACTCAAGAATGCTGGAGCCACATTTCAAAGGGCAATGGATATAGCCTTTTCCAAAGAAATCCATGATTTCTTAGTCATCTACCTTGATGATCTAACAGCCTTC
>APFE031696912.1:0-11085 GCA_000404065.3 Pinus taeda
TATGTCATGCAACAACCCACGAGGTGGGAAGATTATTTACATTTGGTAGAATTCGCATATAATAATGGTTACCATACCTCAACACAGATGAGCCCATTTGAAGTTATGTACAGACGAAAATGTCGTACACCCACTAGTTGGGGAGGACCGGAAGATAAATTGAGCTTAGGTCCTGAAATGCTAAAAGAAATGGAGGATATGGTGAAGAAGGTACGTGTCAACTTGAAAGCTGCCCAAGATAGGAAAAAGAATTTCGCTGATCAAAAAAGGAGATTTAAGGAATTTCAAATTGGGGACCATGTGTATATTCGGATTCAAGCCAAAAGAAGCACCTTACAGTGGAGCGGATGTGCCAAACTGGCACCACGGTATTGTGGACCCTTCCAAATTTTGGCAAGGGTCGGACCAGTGGCTTATCAGCTGGCCCTGCCAAGTCACATCCGAGTTCATAATGTATTTCATGTTTCTGTTTTAAAGAAGTATGTGTATAATCCTAGACATGTGATACGTTGGCAAGAGATCCAGGTAGGCATGAGTTATGTTAAATCCCGCAAGAATTGCACATGAAAAATAGAAAACAAAAAAAAAAAAAACTAACTTACAAATTGGGTATTGCAGGTCGAACCGGAAGGAGAAGTTCTGGTCGAACCGCTGAGCATTCTCGACCAGAGAGAAGTGCAGTTGCGGAAACGAGTTATTACCCAAGTTAAGGTTTAATGGCGACATTTTGGACCTGACGAGGCCACTTGGGAAGATGAGGAATTAATGAGGAAGACCTATCCGGATCTGTTCGGTTCTGAGAGACACCGAGACGGTGTCCAATCTCAGGGGGAGGAGATGTAATGACCAAATAAGTTTACGTAAATAAATTACTTATTTACCCTGTGGTTAAAGATAAACAGAAATTACTATCTTCTTGAAGTGATGGAAATATTATATGTTTTAAAATTAATAATATGAAATGCGTAATTTTGTGTGCATGACAGTTTCATGTAAAAAGAAAGTTATTTTCCTCTCTTGATGCATGAGGAGAAAAGGAAAAGCAGTTGCCAATATATTAGGGTGAAACCCTAACTGTTTCTCTTCTCCTTAGAAAAAGAAGAGGAGAAAAGACCTGGGTTGTTTTTTGAACAAACAGGAAAAATAACAGAAGAGAAAAGAGGCACTGAGCTATGGAAAAGGTGCTACGTCTGCTGAGGACCAGATAGCGCCGGCACAATTGTGCTTTCCCATTGCAGAGGCTGTGGCCAGCAAGGGGTTGCTTGGGGGAGAGACGCAGTGCAAACGACTGGTCTCGTGGCTGGGTGGATATCAAGCATCAGATAGTCTTCTGTAGGTGATAGCAGAGCGGAAGGGAGCAACAGGAGTACAGGTAAGTATACAAAATCTACTAAACCCCAGGTTTGAGTATTGATAATCGTGGCAATAGTTGATTATTAATATTTAATCGTCATTAGATTATGAAGCAGGCTTTAGATTATTATTATCATTTATGTTATTCCTTATAACAGATGCGTAAATAAAGAACAGAGAACAGAAAACTGAAGGTCCAAGTAAAACCTGTACATTATACCTGTCTGTACATTAACCTGAATCATAAACAAGAAAGATAGATATCTGAAGAGTAAATAGATTACTTTCTGTACAGCTTTCTGTATAGAAGACATGTTCATATGACAAATAGACAGACAGCGATTTATGAAGAGTAAATAGATTACTTTCTGTACAGCTTTCTGTATAAAAGACATGTTCATATGACAAATAGACAGACAACGATTTATGAAGAGTAAATAGATTACTTTCTGTACAGCTTTCTGTATAAAAGACATGTTCATATGACAAATAGACAGACAACGATTTATGAAAAGAACAGTATCAGGATGCGGAAATCAATAGCGTAAAGTTATATGAAAATATATATAGCAAGATAACCCAAACTCTGTATTTAGAACCAAATCATCAAATTAAGTGAAACAGTTATCCGTCGGATAACATGAACAAAAGCCCTCTTAACACCAGGCCAAAATACTGTATGTAATGAACGCAACAGTAGCAATAAACAACCAGCGGCTTGACAAATAATACAGTTTGCATAAGTATCACCATCAATTAATGGGCACTTCCTGATAGCGATAGTTTCGCTATCGTTTAGATAAAACCCTTATTAAACATAAATAAACAGAGTCATAGCATAAAGTAAATTTATGACTTCGATAATAAATGAGTATTCGGTCTGAGCAGTTGCGCGCAGGTGAGCACCACCTGGTGGCGGTAAGCCACAGCGAAAGAGCCGAAACCCAATGTCAAAAGAATCCATCTATTGAAATAACTATTCCGGGTTTTACTTGCTAAGGGAAAAGGAAAAGAGATTTCATTAAATAGCCGGAGTTTGAACATGCCATCACAGTCATCGTATGATTCAACGACAGATAGAACACAGCATCACTCTGTTCAGACAACCGAATCTTTTCCTCAAAGATTCCAAGATCATTACACAGCAGAAGTACACATAAAAGAGCTCATGATATAACGAATTAACGAAAGAGGAAAATTATCAGATGAAGTCTTTCTAGTACAAATCTGACTACAATATCGTGAGGTAATAAGTAGGCCGACGGCCGAATAGAAACAAAACTGTAAGAATCATAATCGAAAACCAAACGGGCGAATCAAACGACCAAATAACATTATCATTCTATACGGAAAATTCTGAGACAAAGCCGGTCCTTTCAGTTATGGGAACTCACATATTAACAATGATGAAAAAAAGTAGGGAAACCCCTTTTGACACCGACCAGGTCGGGTAAAAACCCGTAACAGTCAAAACAAGATAAGCGGTAATTATAGTGACCCAATCATTACAAATAGCTTAATCTGAGAACCCAATAATTTACCGTCATTGAAATTATACACAGATAACTCTGTTCGAGTCTTAAGCCAGACTACCCTAAACCCTAGGAGACTCGTTCTATACATTGAACTCTGAATAAAACCAATGCAAAGGAAGACAACCGTGACTCGTCTTCAATGGCAAATTTATCATTAGACCTGGCAGGAAACAAGGTAGTATAAGGCGGCGAACATTTGCAATAGCCGAAAACAAAAGTCTGTGAGTTATTTAACTTACCTGGGTGGTGATATGGAAGCAAACCCCTGTGCCTTCAACGCGGCTACCGCCATTACGAAACCACAGACACCTGCCAGTGAACATCAGTGAATTATTAATTATATCAACGCATAGCAAGATAATTTCTCTGAGAAATCACAGCAAAAAGGGTTACATACCAGTCGAGGATGTGCCGAAGCAAGGCATCAACGGAGAGCTCTTCGCCTGTAACGGTTCGAGGGTGGTGGAATTAACCAGAGCCGAGACCAGACTGAAGAAACCATGGCGGAGGAGAACTGAAAGCCGCTCTCGGCAACCCGAACAAAGACAAATGACCCGGAACCCCCGCTCTTCAACCCTAAAAACAATGCCGCCAAAACCCTGGAAACCTCCACCGTCCGATTGCGGAGGAACGATCAGAATCGTCCACAGTAATGGCGATCCCGAGGAAGTGGTGACCCCGTGGTTGCCATAAATGTTACACCTTCCGGCAGATGGGTGACTGTACCTCATCACAGGTGTCAAGTATTTGTTAACCCGACGATGAATCGGGAAGATTGGATATGGTGTGGTGTAATAACATCAATTTCTATGTATTTTAATATTCGATATCGCATATTGAATGCTTTAATGTTTTATAAAAATGAGCCATATAAATATCAATGCGTAGTTACAAATTAAAAATAGATCCAAGCTTTATATCAATGCATGTCACCGTGATATGGTAAACCTTTATAGGTTAGGAATATAATGTAGTTAAAAAAAAAAATTTTTATAGAGGATTGTGACATATGGTATCAGAGCCCAGATACAGCACTGTGGCCTCTGGGCAAGACAATCATAAAAGGATCCTGTAGTGAAGCAGTTAGTAGATGATCATTCCATTATTACTCTTGAACTGTTCCCTTTTACAGGAGTGAATTCTGGGACGAAAAGTCATGAGGAGGGCAGAGAACACGTCTCGACGACCTGTAATGGGACAGAACATGACCGACGGGGACAATAATCTAGAGTTATGGGTACAACTTGGAGAAGAGGCGAGGATTACAAACCAAGCCATTTTGGAAACAGTACAGGAGCTGAAGAGTGAAATGGCTCGGTTGCGAGAAGACAATGCTCGATTAACAATAGAGAAGGAGAGAATTTTAAAAAGCTTGTCCGACAGACAAAACCAGTTGCCCACTAATACTAGTGTGGAACACCCAAGGTTGTCAGAAGAACAGAATCATCACATACCTCCTGAAGGATCAGAAGAGCAGGAAGAACGCTCAGACAACGCATTCGAACAGCAAACCTCAAAAAGACAAAGGATGGAATTACAAGGGGAATTCCGCAAGATTAAGCCACCTCATTTTGACGGAGAACATGAGGAAGCAGCTGAAGCATGGTTAATTAACATGAACAAATATTTCCAACTTTATGAATACGATCATAACCTTAAGGCACGACTGGCTATTTTCCAGTTGCAAGGAAAAGCTACCTTATGGTGGGAAGAAGTGAAGATTGTCAAGGGGGTTACTGAGCAAAACATAACATTGGACAATTTTCAAAAAATTTTCAAGGAGAGATATTTAACTGAACGCTTCTATGATGAGAAAGCCAAAGAATTTCATGACCTGTGATTAGGACAGCAGACTATGGATGAGTTTGTTACCCGTTTTACGTCATTACTTCGCTACGTCCCATATATAAGGGAGGAAAAGGCAAAGGTGCAGCGTTTCGTTAGCAGTTTACCCCCGTATATGCGGGAAAGAATTGAATTCAATAATCCAAAATCGATGGATGAGGTAATCCGCAAGGCTAGAATCTGTTATCAGCAGAGTAAACAGAAAGGAGAAACTGCTAATAGAAAGTGGAGTGAGAAGAAAAATTTCAAGTTAGCTGGAAACTTCAAAGGAAATCGCAGCAGTGGAATAAAAGGGACTGGCAAAGGAATCAATAACAGATCTGCAACAAAGACTACATCCAAGTTCAGAACTGCAAATGAACCCAAAGCCAGTGAACAGCAAATCAGATTGGATAATGAAGGAACAACAAGACCTCCTTTACAGTGTTGGGGTTGTGGGGGACCTCATTACATTAAGAATTGCCCACAGCGAAAAGGAACTGAACAGTTATCCCAGATTCATGAAGCTTCAACTGTTGGTGAAGTGGGACGAAGCGTACCCAGAATCAATGCAGCATTGGAGGATCGGTAGGCGGAGTACTAGCCAACAATGGTTGAGTTCGAAGGTAAAATTTCAAACCTTCCCATATCTGTTTTAATTGATCCTGGGGCCACGCTAAGTTATGTAAATCCAAAAGTAGTGGAACGTTGTAATTTACAGTCTGTTAAATTTAAAAATCCTTGGTTAGTACAATTGGCCACGGGAGCTAAACGGAAGGTAACCTCTAAGATCAATAACTGCTCTTTCACTATAGCAGACCAGCCAATAACAGCCGACTTGAACATACTCCCTCTAGGTTCTTATGATATTTTAATTGGAATGGACTGGTTGGAAAAGCATTGGTCATTGGTGGACTGTAAAAACAAAATCATCTATTACAGAGATCAGCAAGGAAACAGCAAAGAAATGCAGGGTATTAAGCGACCTGTGTAGGTCCGGTCGATAACTACAAATCAGCTGGTAAAATGTATACGGAAGGGCTGTCAAGTGTATGCCATCCAAGTAGGTTTTTCAAATTCTAAGGACAAGACAACATCTTTGAATAACATTCCAGTAATACAAGAATTTGCGGATGTGTTTCCGGAAGAGATTCCCGGGCTGCCGCCGCGGAGAGACATAGATTTCACCATAGAGTTGGTGCCGGGGGCTGCACCAGTGTCACGAGCGCCCTACAGAATGAGTATACCTGAGCTGACAGAATTAAAGATGCAGTTGCAGGAGTTACTTGAGAAAAACTACATCCGTCCGAGTGTGTCTCCATGGGGAGCCCCGGTGCTATTTGTTAAAAAGAAAGACGGCACCCTTGGGATGTGTATTGATTACAGACAACTGAATAAGTTGACTATTAAAAACAAATATCCTCTTCCCCGGATAGATGAATTGTTTGACCAGGTGAAAGGTGCAACCGTGTTCTCCAAGATCGACTTACGATCAGGCTATCATCAGATCAGAATTAAAGATGAAGATATCGCGAAAACAGCCTTTAGAACCAGGTATGGACACTATGAATTTGTAGTTTTTCCGTTTGGCCTCACCAACGCCCCGGCAACCTTCATGTGTCTAATGAATGGTATCTTCCATCCTTACTTGGATCAGTTTGTGCTGATATTTATTGATGATATTCTAATTTATTCACGCAATATTGAAGAACATTGTGAGCATCTTCGAATAGTATTGCAGACCCTTCGGAAACATCAGTTGTATGCTAAATTTAGCAAGTGTGACTTTTTCATGGAAGAAATTCAGTATCTGGGTCACGTAATCTCAAAAGAAGGAATTGCAGTAGATCCGGAGAAGATAAAAGCTATAATGGACTGGCCAATTCCCAAAGATGTAACGGATGTCCGATCTTTTATGGGGTTGGCAGGATATTATAGGAGATTCATGGCAGGCTTCTCTAAGGTGGCCTTTCCCATTACCTCATTACAGAAGAAAGGGAAACTATTTCATTGGACCCCAGATTGCCAGAAAAGTTTTGAGCAATTAAAACATTTACTCACCACAGCACCTGTGTTAAGTATAGTAGATCCTAATAAGGATTACGTGGTATGTACAGATGCCAGTAAAGAAGGATTGGGAGGAGTTTTAATGCAAGAAGGCAGAGTAATAGCTTATGAGTCTCGCAAATTAAAAGAACACGAGCAGAAATATTCTGCTTATGATTTGGAGTTGGCTGCCGTGATACATGCCCTGAAGATGTGGCGGCATTATCTCATGGGCAGAAAATTTCTGCTGCATACCGACCACCACAGCTTGACCAAGTACTTCATCCAGCCTACCTTAAACGCTAGACAAGCAAGGTGGGTAGATTTTTTAAGTGGGTTTGATTTCGATATAAAACACTTACAGGGGAAGGAAAATAAGGTGGCTGACGCTTTGAGCCGGAAGGTACAAAATTTGTATGAAATTTCCATTAGTGGATGGAAAAGTCCCTTCCTAGAAATTATAAAGGAAATTGCGGATCAAGACACCGAATATCAGCAGCTAAAATTACAAATACAACAATCTGCTAAAAAGGACAGCCAACAGGAATATGAAGTGGACGATGCTGGCAGAATTTATTTTAAGAAACGGTTATATGTGCCAAATCAAAGTAGGATCAAAAATCTGATTATGGATGAATTCCATGTTAGTCATTATGCAGGTCATCCGGGTTATCAGAACATGATAACAACAATCCGAAAGGAATATTTCTGGCCAGGAATGAAGAAGAATATTGTCGAATACCTATCGCAATGCCTAGAATGTCAGCAGATTAAAGCGGAACATCAACACCCAGCAGGATTGTTACAACCACTGCAAATTCCGGAATGGAAGTGGGAAGTCATTTCCATGGACTTCATCATAGGACTGCCTAAGACAAAAGGGAACAATGACTCCATTTTCGTAGTAGTGGACAAGCTGAGTAAAGCTGCACATTTCATACCTGTGCAATCTACCTATAGAGCTGCACAGATTGCTCATATTTTTATGCAGAATATATTTAGATTACATGGGCTACCGAAAAACATAATTTCTGATCGTGATGTGAAGTTCACTTCAGCATTTTGGAAAACATTATTTGCTGAATTAGGGACTCAACTAAGCTTCAGCACGGCATATCACCCGCAAACTGATGGGCAAACGGAACGAGTGAATCAGATGGTAGAAGATATGTTAAGGGCGTATGTCATGCAACAACCCACGAGGTGGGAAGATTATTTACATTTGGTAGAATTCGCATATAATAATGGTTACCATACCTCAACACAGATGAGCCCATTTGAAGTTATGTACGGACGAAAATGTCGTACACCCACTAGTTGGGGAGGACCGGAAGATAAATTGAGCTTAGGTCCTGAAATGCTAAAAGAAATGGAGGATATGGTGAAGAAGGTACGTGTCAACTTGAAAGCTGCCCAGGATAGGCAAAAGAATTTCGCTGATTGGAAAAGGAGATTTAAGGAATTTCAAATTGGGGACCATGTGTATATTCGGATTCAAGCCAAAAGAAGCACCTTACAGTGGAGCGGATGCGCCAAACTGGCACCACGGTATTGTGGACCCTTCCAAATTTTGGCAAGGGTCGGACCAGTGGCTTATCAGCTGGCCCTGCCAAGTCACATCCGAATTCATAATGTATTTCATGTTTCTGTTTTAAAGAAGTATGTGTATAATCCTAGACATGTGATACGTTGGCAAGAGATCCAGGTAGGCATGAGTTATGTTAAATCCCGCAAGAATTGCACATGAAAAAAAAAAAAAAAAACTAACTTACAAATTGGGTATTGCAGGTCAAACCGGAAGGAGAAGTTCTGGTCGAACCGCTGAGCATTCTCGACCAGAGAGAAGTGCAGCTGCGGAAACGAGTTATTACCCAAGTTAAGGTTCAATGGCGACATTTTGGACCTGACGAGGCCACTTGGGAAGATGAGGAATTAATGAGGAAGACCTATCCGGATCTGTTCGGTTCTGAGAGACACCGAGACGGTGTCCAATCTCAGGCGGAGGAGATGTAATGACCAAATAAGTTTACGTAAATAAATTACTTATTTACCCTGTGGTTAAAGATAAACAGAAATTACTATCTTCTTGAAGTGATGGAAATATTATATGTTTTAAAATTAATAATATGAAATGCGTAATTTTGTGTGCATGACAGTTTCATGTAAAAAGAAAGTTATTTTCCTCTCTTGATGCATGAGAAGAAAAGGAAAAGCAGTTGCCAATATATTAGGGTGAAACCCTAACTGTTTCTCTTCTCCTTAGAAAAAGAAGAGGAGAAAAGACCTGGGTTTTTTTTTGAACAAACAGGAAAAATAACAGAAGAGAAAAGAGGCACTAAGCTATGGAAAAGGTGCTACGTCTGGCGAGGACCAGATAGCACCGGCACAATTGTGCTTTCCCATTGCAGAGGCTGTGGCCAGCAAGGGGTTGCTTGGGGGAGAGACGCAGTGCAGACGACTGGTCTCGTGCCTGGGTGGATATCAAGCATCAGATAGTCTTCTGTAGGTGATAGCAGAGCGGAAGGGAGCAACAGGAGTACAGGTAAGTATACAAAATCTACTAAACCCCAGGTTTGAGTATTGATAATCGTGGCAATAGTTGATTATTAATATTTAATCGTCATTAGATTATGAAGCAGGCTTTAGATTATTATTATCATTTATGTTATTCCATATAACAGATGCGTAAATAAAGAACAGAGAACAGAAAACTGAAGGTCCAAGTAAAACCTGTACATTATACCTGTCTGTACATTAACCTGAATCATAAACAAGAAAGATAGATATCTGAAGAGTAAATAGATTAATTTCTGTACAACTTTCTGTATAGAAGACATGTTCATATGACAAATAGACAGACAACGATTTATGAAGAATAGATTACTTTCTGTACAGCTTTCTGTATAGAAGACATGTTCATATGACAAATAGACAGACAGCGATTTATGAAGAGTAAATAGATTACTTTCTGTACAGCTTTCTGTATAAAAGACATGTTCATATGACAAATAGGCAGACAGAGATTTATGAAAAGAACAGTATCAGGATGCGGAAATCAATAGCGTAAAGTTATATGAAAATATATATAGCAAGATAACTCAAACTCTGTATTTAGAACCAAATCATCAAATTAAGTGAAACAGTTATCCATCGGATAACATGAACAAAAGCCCTCTTAACACCAGGCCAAAATACTGTATGTAATGAACGCAACAACAGCAATAAACAACCAGTGGCTTGACAAATAATACAGTTTGCATAAGTATCACCATCAATTAATGGGCACTTCCTGATAGCGATAGTTTCGCTATCGTTCAGATAAAACCCTTATTAAACATAAATAAACAGAGTCATAGCATAAAGTAAATTTATGACTTCGATAATAAATGAGTATTCGGTCTGAGCAGTTGCGCGCAGGTGAGCACCACCTGGTGGCGGTAAGCCACAGCGAAAGAGCCGAAACCCAATGTCAAAAGAATCCATCTATTGAAATAACTATTCCGGGTTTTACTTGCTAAGGGAAAAGGAAAAGAGATTTCATTAAATAGCCGGAGTTTGAACATGCCATCACAGTCATCGTATGATTCAACGACAGATAGAACACAGCATCACTCTGTTCAGACAACCGAATCTTTTCCTCAAAGATTCCAAGATCATTACACAGCAGAAGTACACATAAAAGAGCTCATGATATAACGAATTAACGAAAGAGGAAAATTATCAGATGAAGTCTTTCTAGTACAAATCTGACTACAATATCGTGAGGTAATAAGTAGGCCGACGGCCGAATAGAAACAAAACTGTAAGAATCATAATCGAAAACCAAACGGGCGAATCAAACGACCAAATAACATTATCATTCTATACGGAAAATTCTGAGACAAAGCCGGTCCTTTCAGTTATGGGAACTCACATATTAACAATGATGAAAAAAAGTAGGGAAACCCCTTTTGACACCGACCAGGTCGGGTAAAAACCCGTAACAGTCAAAACAAGATAAGCGGTAATTATAGTGACCCAATCATTACAAATAGCTTAATCTGAGAACCCAATAATTTACCGTCATTGAAATTATACACAGATAACTCTGTTCGAGTCTTAAGCCAGACTACCCTAAACCCTAGGAGACTCGTTCTATGCATTGAACTCTGAATAAAACCAATGCAAAGGAAGACAACCGTGACTCGTCTTCAATGGCAAATTTATCATTAGACCTGGCAGGAAACAAGGTAGTATAAGGCGGCGAACATTTGCAATAGCCGAAAACAAAAGTCTGTGAGTTATTTAACTTACCTGGGTGGTGATATGGAAGCAAACCCCTGTGCCT
>APFE031696928.1:526-15306 GCA_000404065.3 Pinus taeda
GGCCATTTCCTTGGGGATAGTATGCAGTGGAATGGCCCAAAGTAATGTGGAATTTGTGGCAAAATCTTACCATTTTCTTAGATCTAAAAGCAGCAGCATTGTCTGTTATTATCTTATCAGGACATCCAAATCTAGCAAGGATATTGGTCTCAAGAAACTAAATGATAGTGGAGTCATTTGCTTGTCTACATGGGATTGCCTCAATCCATTTAGTGAAGTAGTCTGTAGCTGTTAGAATCCATCTATGTTGGCCTGAACATGAGGGATTAATTTCTCCAATGAAATCCAAACCCCATTGTTGAAATGGTCTCTTTGTTGCAATAGGCCTTAAAGGTAGTGGCAGTAACTGTCTCTTTCCTTCAAACACTTGACATTTATGACATGAAGTGGTAAATTTCTTGACATCAGAGAAAACAGTGGGCCAATAGTATCCAGCTCTCAGTATTTTGTCTACAGTGGATTTCCAATACAAATGTCCACCACAATCACCTGCATGAAATTCTTCCATTATTTTGTTAGCCTCATTTTCAATCAAGCAGTTTAATAAAATACCCTCATGGTTTTTCCAAAGAAGATTGCCATCCATAACACAAAATTTTAAAGCTTTCATTTTTAGGAACCTACACTTAGTTCTGGACAGCCCTGGGGGAGCACACAGGTTTTGTAACACATAACAGATATCAGAATACCAGGGGGATTGTTCAAAGGCTACATTGATCTTTGGAGTCGCCAGCTCCGGTTCACTGTCCAGTTGGTTGATGTCCAAGGCTTGGAAATTTGTCTCAGACATTAATTTGGCCAAACCCTGCCCTTTTATTAGTTTTGTAGGTTTGATTTCAATATCAAATTCTAGAATGTTTGCAATCCACTTTCCTCTTCTGCCCTCTAAGTTCTCTTGAGTAAGTATGTCTTTAACAATTGGGCTTGGTACATAAGCTATCACATGGGAGTATAGGATGTAGATCCTAAAGTCTTTAATAGCTTTGACCAAAGCATATGCTTGCTTTTCCATGATCTGGTACTTGAGGGGTGCATCTCTGAGAACTTTACTAAAGAAAGCAATGGGTTTCTCATTTCCTTGGTCATCTTTCTGTAGTAAAACATCAGCAATTGTGTGTTGGGAAGAAAAGGAAAATATGATGAATTCCCTATCAAATTGAGGGTTGGTTAAGACTGGGGTTTGAGTGAGGGCAAACTTGATACCTTCAAAAGCTTGGTTTGCCTCTACTATCCACTTTACTTTTGAATCCTTTTTAAGCATGTTATTGAGTGATCTGCTTAGCTCAGCCAGGTTTGGGATAAACCTTCTTAGAAAGTTGATTTTCCCCAGAAAGGCTTGTAATTCCTTTACATTTCTTGGATGGGGCATGTCTAGGATGGCCTGGATTCTGTCTGGGTCAATTCTGATGCCATCTTTGGAAATAATGTGACCCAGCAGTTTACCTTCCTCTAAACCAAACAAGGATTTCTTAGGATTTAAGGAAATTCCATATTTCCTACAAGTTGTGAATATCTGCCTTAGATGTTTCAAATGTTCTTGGTCGGACTTGGAGAAAGGTGTGAGATCATCTAAATAAATGACAAGAAAATCATGAATCTCTTTAACAAAAGCAATGTCCATTGCTCTTTGGAATGTAGCCCCTGCATTTTTCAAACCAAAAGGCATTTTTACATATTTAAAGGTTCCCCATGGGGTTGTAAATGTTGTTTTGTCCTAATCATGAGGATGAAATAAGATCTGGTTGAAACCTGAGAACCCATCAAGTAAAGAAATTCTTGAGGCCCCCACTACTCTCTGCAAGATGTGATCCATCTTGGGTAAGGGGTAATTATCTTTTAAGGAGACTTGGTTCAGGTTTCTTAAATCAACACAGAGCCTTATTTCGCCAGTTTTCTTTCTTGTGGGGACTAAGTTTGAAATCCATTCAGAGAATCTGATTGGTGCTATAATGCCTACTTTAAACATTCTTTGTACCTCTTGTTCCATTGCTGGGAGGAGCATAGGATTGATTCTCCTCAATTTTTGTTTAAAGGGCTTTTGGTCTGGCTTGAGTGGGATAGTGTGTTGTATTACAGAGGTGTCATAGGATTTTAAATCCTCATAACTCCAAGCAAAGATGTCCTGAAACTCTTTGAAAAGGTCAATGTATTTGGGCTTTTGGTCAGGAGGTAATGCAGCAGACAGTTTTATGATTTTGGGTTTTTTAATAGTCCCAATGTTATATTCTTCTATGGCAGTATTAATGGGCTGCAATTTTGGTTTGTTGGGAACATCATTGGAGTCAAAAATGTCTTCTAAAGGAGCTAAGCCTGTTGGAAGAAAATTGTCCTTCCATTGAATAACTTCAGCTTCATCATCAGCTGTTTCCTCACAAGCAATTTGTTGGATATCTTGTATGTTGTGTTTGTTGAAGATTGTAGGGTGTAGCATTTGTTTAGCAGTCTTGGGTGATATTGCTTTGTCATCCTATTTATTCTGTATTTGTGATTGACTTGCTCTTTCAGGTATTTGTGATTGACTTGCTGTCTCAAGTCTTTGTGATTGACTTGCTATCTCAGTGTCAATGTTTAGACCTGAAAATTCTTCCTGTAAAGTCAAAAAATTGTTTATTTGTGTATCATCATCAAATACCTGCCAGTCCTTGACATTGTTTGGGACAGATGGTCTGTGTTTTATCTCAGCTGTGAAACAGTGGTGGGGCTCGAAAGGTAGCTTGTAGGTACTAGCAAATGTGGCCAAACTATGGGCATGAAGATATTGGGCTCTAGGAATTTTAGCAATCTGAAATTTTGTGAAGGAACCAAGCAATTTAGCAGCAGCAGACCTATAAGACCTCAGTCTTTTGTCATTGGTGAAAAAATTGCCTTTTACTTGTTGGATAACCAGGTCTGAGTCTCCTAGGATTGACACTTTGATGGCTTGTAGGGATTGTACTAACTTGAGGCCTAGTAGGAGAGCTTCATATTCAGCCATGTTGTTAGTGCACCTGAAGTTCAGTCTATATGCTCGGCCCTCTGCATGGCTGTTTTGTTTGTTGTGTATCCAAACTCCAGCTCCTGCCCCTAATTTGTTGACTGAGCCATCAAATTCTAGGAACCATAAGATCTCTTGATCTAGGGGAGGCTGAATAATATCTCTGTGTTTTGGACTTGTGAGTTGAAGTCTAGGTCCTTCATCTTGTTTGACTTTTGGAACAACTTTCTCATTTGATGGGATCAACTTTGTTTCTAGAGCAGCAGTTTGTGCATTAAAGTCCTGATCTGGTTTGAGTGTCTTATTTTCATCATCATATGATTTGTCCACATGAACATTTGCATCTTTTGACTCTACCAATGTTTCTATATCAGAGGTTCCTATATTGATATGCTGATCTGATTTGATTGTCTGGATTTCTTCATTATTTGTGTGACCTGTATTGTCATTGAAAAGGATATATGAGTCTATGTCAGAATGGACAGCATATATGGGGAAGTTTTGAGGCTTTTCTTGAGTGCTGACCATGTATTTCATGAGTGACTCTCTATATAGTCTTTTGGGTTGACCAAAGACTGTGATTGTGGCATATGACATGTCTAATTGGAGGGACCCTTGAAGTTTAGCCCCCCATGATCTTGATAATAACATTCCATATTTGGGTGGAATATTAGCAACGACAACATCCATCAAGATTGTTTTATTTGGGTATTGGACCAGGGATACACACAAGCCTTTTATCAAACCTAAACACTTAACTTGGCTGGAGTCAAATGAAAATAAGTCCTTATATGGCCTGGTAATATCTAGATTCAACCTTTCCATGACTAATTTTGGCATCAGGTTATGAGAAGCACTTGAGTCAAACATTGCATTGTGTAGTATTTTATCATGGATATGCAAACTGACATAAAAGGGTAAGATCCCTGTGTTTGCTGTTTTTCCATCAACCTCTGGACCAAACAACAATTCTGGGGTGTCATCCAATACATTGACATTATCTTTGTTTCGAGTGAGTTGGAGGGACTTCTTAATCTGTTGTTTGTAGATGTCATGCTTGGCTAGCTCTGCAAGAGGAATGGCTATTTTCAGTTTACTAATTTCAGCTTCCAAGTCAAAGGGTTTTTCAGATTGGACCTTAGTGTTGTGGATGACCACCTTTTCCTTGTTTAGTAAGGTTTCTTCTTGATCCTTGTATTGATCTTGGGGCTTGTGTTTTTCATTCACCTCTTGAGGAACTTTTCCTGGATTCGGCTGTAAGGATGATGCAACTAGTGGCTTCTATGTTGAGGGAGGTTTTTCAGTAACTTCTTCAATGGTTACCTCCTTGGTCAGTGAATCAGTTGTGTCAATTGGTTCTGTTACTATGGCACCCTTAGGCTGTAACCTATCTTTTGTTTTTGCAGGCTGTGTTATGTTTACAGTCCTACTCCTTAGTTTGTATTGTTTATGAATTTCATAAACAGCTGTGTCATAGCCTTGTTTGAAGTCAAATGACTCACCTGACTTGGTTTGGAATTGTTCAATGTCATCATTTTCATGATATTCTTGACTTAGGAAAACTTGGTGCTCATCATCAAGGCCCATTAGGTGTATGTGTGTGTCATCTACTTGTTCATCTGAAGTGGATGTTTTAGCATAATGTTCCTGGAAAGGAGGCCTGATCTCTGGATCAGCATTAGCTTTGCCAACATTTGGACTTTGATTTCTCCTGAAATTTGGGTTTCTGACAGGGTTGTTTTGTGGTGCTTCCCATGATGACTTTCTTTCCACAGATTCTACTCTGTCACCCAACCTCTTCATACTAGAGATTATTGCATCCAATTTCTGGTCAAAGGCTGAGGGCTCCTCTTTGAAGGCAACTCTTTTTTCCAATCTTTCCCTGTTCCTCTTAGCAATTAGGTTGGCTTCAACTGTGACAGCAACCTTTTGTGCTTCTTCAAGGGTTTGAGGGGCTCTTTCTTTTAATTGATAAGCCATGTCAGGGTCAAATCCATCAGGGAATTTGTATAAGGCCAAATCAGGAGGAGGTCTTAAGTTTTGGGGTATTGCATTGTATACATTGTTGAACCTAGCACAATACTCCAGAACTGTCTCCTGAGGACCTCTCTTAATCATGTCATATTCACCGAGTATGTGCAAGGGATCCTTCTTTTTCTCCCATCTGTTAGTGAAGGCTTGGTAAAGCTCATCAGGGGTTGTGATGGTATTTGCAGGGAGTGACCTGAACCAAGTTCGGACATCCCCTGTTAGGCTTTGGACAAAAATTCTCATCCTCACAGTATCATCATCTATCTCATAGTTCTCAAAGTGATCCTACATCTTCTTGGCATGTTGAATAGCAGAGTAAGGGCCAGTGGAGTCAAAATATGAGATTTTGGCTTGGTAATCCTGAGGTAAGGCTGCAGGATTAGCAGGTAACTGCAGGGGTGCATATCTCATAGCCATATTCACAGGGTTTTGGGGATTGACAAGGACAACTGGGACAAAAGGAACAATAGGTACCACAGGGGTAACAGGTATAGCAGAACCTAGGCTGTTGGTCAGAGGAGTATGTGTAGGGGATGAGGATGTCGGAGGGGGGCTTTGAGATGTGGATGGAGAACTAGGGGAATTGGGGGTAGACCGAAAAAGAACCTTAATTGGAGTGGAAATGGGGTTGGGATGAACTATCTCTGGACTTATGTCAGCAAGTTTATCTGGCCCTTGCTGCTCTTTAAAAAATTTAGGGATTATGTTAGGATTCTCAAAGACAGGGGGTGGATTTGGGTCAGGATTTGCCCTAGTGTACCGAAGATTCTTCTTGGGAGCCAGCTTCTGAGCTAATCTTTTTGAGTTTTTTTTTTTTTTAGGAAAATTTTATATCTTGCAAGGACTGGAAAAGATTTTGAAATTGCTATATATATCTCAGAGCTAATATGAAAATTCTGAATCAGCTCTTCCTTAAAGTTGTTGGTGTTGGAACAGAAACAGTTTTGAAGGCTTCTTGACTGAGAGTCAGGTTTCAAGTGTAGCTTTAGGAGATATATAGTAATTAGAAAATCCTAAAGAAGTCCCCAGTGGAGTCGCCATTTATGTTAACACCTAGGTTGTTCCCCTTGATTCCCAAGGGAATACGGCCGGGGTAACCACTAACCAATCTTTGGATTACAGCTTCTAGCCCAGCTGCAATCAGAGAGGGCTCTCTCTATAAGGTTTGTCTCTGATTCTGTGGAGATATTAGGCTAGTTATGAAGTGAAGTTTTTTGTTTTATGTTCGGTTGGAAGGATGTCTTTATGTACTTAAAGTGGAGGTCTGCAGATAAAGTTAGTCCATTGGGCAATGGAGTCTGTGGCTACTGGTTTCTTGGAAAACTTGAGGTTTGAGCAGCTGCAGTTACAGGGCCATTCAGATATTTCATGAAACAAACTTGAAATTGTGATGATGGAGTGTAAACAACCAGTGAAAAGCAATTAAGAATTTTCCACTAAGCTGGGGTGTGAGAAAGAGATATATTCCTCAGGAGCAAACTTGAATTCCTGAAACAACAATCATTGTGAAAGATATAGTGTAAAAGGTAGCAATTAAGAATTACGCTTTCATTACTATAACTGAAGAAAAACATTCAAAATAGCTTAGATTGAGTTCAGGGTAATCTGTGATTAAATCCTGGAACTATTCTTTTTCCTTGCTATTAACTGTAAGACACAGGAAACATGAAAGAGATATGAAAGATAACAAAACACATAACAAAGAGTTATAAGAGAAACTTATTGTGCCATGAAATACGCAGGAATCCTGTAACTTTCAACTAAACACCACAAAGCATCAAGCAACATAGAGCTTTGGAAATTCCATCATCTTTTGTATTACTTCTCTGAGAGTTACAGTAAAAGAACAATAGAATAGATATGAACAATATCCGACATCCAACATCCAACCCCTGCTATCTAATGTGAGGGGGAATATATAGAAGTGTTTCATACAAAATATCTCAGGCATTGAGTCATCTGAGAAATAAATATCTCACCAACTTGTACAGGAATAGTAGATGAGAAGTTATTACAGTCTTTAATACCACATAAATGCTCTTTACTCCTGTCAGAAAGATTTCGACCTTTGGAGCTCACGGAGTCGGTTGAATGCTTTGTTATAACTGCTGAGTGACGTGTCTGTGCAGCTTTGTCCTCCTGTAGCTTTTCGGCCCTGTCCGCTGTGACTGCCAGTGCTGCTGTGGTGGCCGAATATTCGCGCTGAGTTGGCTCAGCCTCTTTCTGCATACCTGCTGATATATCCTTATTTCCTGTGTATGAAGATTTAACTGTTTCAAAAAGAAAAAACATAATTACTGGCTTTGATTTAACAGTAATTGTATTAAATTATCCCACACATCATGTGTAGGCAATTGATGCCTCACAATTGACCCCATGGTCTCATCTGCTTCTGTATATTTGTAAAAGTTGGGAGGCTCATCAAACAAATGAGTAATTTCATTCATAATAAAAAACAAGCTCTCCACCCTGTTGAAGAGGGTCTGTCCTGTTGCTGGCCCTGTTTCTGCTGATGCACTAGCTGTCTCTTTAATCTGATTGGCAGCAAAAGTGTTGACTCTCTTGGCATATTTTTCATGTGAAAGTAGCCTTCCTGAAGCATCCATCAAGCTAGGAAGTCCTCTGTTTGTTAATGCCATGAATTTGTCCTGAAACTTATTAATATCTGCCTGCATATCCTGGCTTCTTCTTTCTAAGGTCTGTACCAGGTTTCTTAGTGTGTGAACCCTTTTGATCAATGAGATGGTCTCAGTCCTGTTGGCAATTCCCATTTTGATCAGCTGGGAGCTTGTTCTGTAGTTAAGCACATTTATCATTCTTGTGGCAACCTCAGGCATATTGCCAAGAGATGCCCTTGCCCTTTGAATTTCCTTGTGTGCTCTTCCAATGAGCCCCATTTGCTCATGAATGGCCTCAATGTACTCCCACTGATCTGTGATGGATTGGCCAATATTGTTCCATAGGATCCTTTTGAGCTCAGATGTTACCTTGTCCAGTGTGAGCTCTTTTTCTAGCTCAGTTATTCTCTTTTTGAGAGCCTTGACCTCTCTTTCTCTTTCGGCCACATTCTGCTTAGACTTGTCATATTTTTCATTGATTTTAGCCAGAGTGTCTTTGGCCTGATTCAACTCTGACATCTGAGACTCTAAGGCTTGAATCTCATTCCTCAGCTTTTGCATGTCAAGGCTTTCTGCCTGCTCTGTTGTTGGTGCTGAGATGGATGGTGCTGCCTGCTGTGTCTGCTGACTGGGAGGAGCAGTGGTTTGAGGCACTTCCTCCAGATTAATTGTTTCTGGAGGAGGTTGTGAAGTTTGTCCTTCCTCCTTTTGCTGCAATGCTACCTAAAGGGTAGCCTCTGTTTCTTGCAGCTTCTCTTGTGTTTGGATGAGCTCTTTATATAATGTAACCAGCATAGCAGCTGCATCCCTGTCTTGTCTGAGCTGGGCAATCTCTTCTGTTTGAGGATGAAGAGTTGCTGGGATTTTGATCATTTTTCTTAATGCTGCCATATCAGCATCCCTTAGCTTCAGAAGCTCCTGCACTGCTTTGACATCCTTAGGATCATGCCCAAGTTCTATTATGATCTCCTCCAGAGATTTGATCATGTTGTCCTTTGCTTGAGAGGATGCCCTTTCCAACTCAAGCTGTGCAGTGGTGTTGTTTAGGCTATTTTGTAGCCTATAATTCATCAATGTTTTGTCTTCCAAGGAGGCATACACCATCTCACCCGTTTCTTTATGCAATTCAATCTGATCCATTGGGTGGATGTCCTTCGCCAGGACCTCAAGGTTGGTCCTGATATAATTGGCAGCTGACTGTGGTTGCTACACTGCTGGTGTGAAATGGCTCATTATCATTTTTCCCTCATGTGCATCATATGCAGACATGAGTCTTTGCTGGTTAGTGGGAGCCATTTTTAATAAATGATTGTATAACTGCAGCCTTAAGGGTTCATTTCTCTTTTTGATGTCCTTAAATTGCTGCTTGATGCTTTTCTCACCTTCCCTCTGTTGGCCTGAGGAGCTAACCTCTCCTCCTGCTACTCTGTCTTGTTCCTGCTGGAAGGAACTTGCTGAGGCCTCCATGCTGGGCAGGCCTGTACCTGAAGTTTGCCCTATTGGCATTTCTTCTTCTGAAAAAGGGTTTAGCCTTTGTCTCTTCTCCCCTTGAGTAGTGAGGGGAGTCTCTCTATCCCTTTTCCTGTTTACATCCTCTCTTTGTGGGGTTTGGAGGACAGAAGAATCAATCCTTGAGTCTTGTCTGGGAGGTACCATTTGTGTTGGCTACTGCTCTGTGGCCATTGGGGCCTCTGCTGTCTGTTCTCCTTGCCCTGGCTGCCCCTTTTCTGGCTGCTGTTGTACCTGTTGCTGCTGCTGAACCTGTTCTTGCTCCATCTCTTTTTCTTTGCCTTTGCTGGGAGCTTGACTTGTAATTTGGACTGCCTCCTGATGTGCTGTGGAGGATGAGGCAGCTGCTCCTGCTTGAGGTTTTGGCAGAGAGAGTACCTGTGTAGGAAGTTCTAAGTCAGCCATTTTAAGCATATTTCTTCTTGCTCTCTCATTCAGCTCTTCCTGTGTGATAGGTTCCTCTAGTGTGCCTCTTTTCCATTTTGGTTGATTGGCATATTGTTCAATGTGAGGCAGGCTTACATGGTCATAAATACTTGTAGGGATAAATACCTGGTAAATCGATGGCCCAGGTCAGAAATGCAGGTGGGTAGGCGCGCCGCGAGTCTCCAGGTCGATTTGAGCAGGTTGGTGCAATTTTGGTCGTAAATCGCATGCAGAGGGCGTAACAACGTTTTTTGCAAAAAGTGCAAAAAAACGCGCAAAATTGACAAAATATGGCTTTTTTGGGACATTGGCGCCTTTTTCGGATGACGTCATCATGACGTCATCAGGTGGGTCAGGGTCGGGTGATGTCAGCCTGACGTCAGCAGGTGACGTGGCGGCCTATGAGTGGTCCACGGGGGCGGTGAGGTGGCAAACAGGTGGAGCAATGGGGGACGGGGTGCGCGGACGTGGTGATGACGCAGGTAGTGAGGCGGCGCTGACGCTGGTAGACAGGTGGCAAAATATTGGACCGGTGCTTATACGGAAAGGAATCTGTCAGAGGGGGCTCCAATACGGTTTGGAGGCGATGCGTGGACCCGGCCTGACATCAGCCTCTAACAGATATCGGACGATATCTGTCGGACGTCAGGGCCGGTCCGATATCCGCGTCAACCATCGGATGGAAAGAGCTTGATCGGACGGTCGACGGGCCAATGATTTGCACGGAGGATACGGCGTCGGGCGGTCAATAAACTATTATTTTTCATGGGATTTGCGCCCGGCAGGACCATTAAAAAAATTATCGGGTTTGCATGGTTTTGTAATGTATTTTGACAAACGCGCGTTAAACACAAAACTTTAGAAAAAAGGGTTTTTTATGGGATTTTATTGCAAAATCGCGCGCACCACAGACTTTGGATAAAATGCAAAAGAATGGTTTTTCAACGCATTTTTGTATCAAACGTGCATAAATCCCGAACTTTAGGATAAGGCGGAAAAAGTGGGTTTTCAAAGTATTTTGCCTTTTGATCGGGTTTAAAGGGTGCAAAGGGTTTTTCCAAGGGTTTTTTAGGCAAAATGGAGACTTGACTAGGTAAATGAGTTCTGAGGGAGACAAAAAGGTAAGGCTTGGGTTATTGAGCTAACCAGATGTTAATTCAATTCCCTAGTAGTGAATGATATGGCTATAATGCCAAGGAGGGGGTATTTATAGAATGCTTAGGGTTTATACACCATAGTGTTATAATAGTATGGAAAGGGTAACATAGGGAGTTAGATAATACAAGTTAGAGGTTAATATGGAGGGAGAAGGTGAATGAGGAGTGATATTACTAAGTTTTCTTGAGAACAACTTAGTCTAGGGAGTAGATCAAAATGAAAAGAATTTTGCACAAGAAATGTGGCTCTTAGGAATCAAGAACCAACATAAAACCTTGAATTTCTTTCATAAACACAACTGGTGAAGGGATGTTAGTAATGAGTGATGAAAACAAGGGAAAGAGGGAAGTTAGACATGCTCCATTGTGTTGCTTTCCCTGTATTGATCAGCAAAATTCAGCTTAGAAGGAACACCATTTCTGCAACCCCATCTACCTACCCATCTATTTGCCTAGCATTTTTTGTTTCTTCTTGGAGGGTGCACTTGGAGTTGCAAACCCTTATGTGCCTTTTTCTTTTTCTTTGGCTTTTTCCTTTGATTTCCTATCTAGCACTACCCTTATTTCTTCCAAGGCCCCAGATTAAGCAGTTGGGAACCTTAGTTTCTCTGCCTAACTATTGATCTGCCAAGATTAAACAGTTTGGACAGACTTCTTTCTCTATTCTACAACAGAAAATTGAAACATGGCATGATCCAGATTAGACTGTTGGACCATCCATCAAAATTTAATAAACATGAAGGCATGTACACACCTTGCATTTCCTTGGAAATATGGGATCTTTGTATCAGCAAAGCAGATCATATTTGGCATTTGATTTGCCAATCATGAAATATGAAACCTATTGGTATAGGTATCCAACACATACATCATAACTAACCTTCCTATCATCAAGGACTCTATACATACATCTATCACCCAACCAAGTGGGGATCATCCTCCCAAACAAGTGGGGATACATCAGAAATTTACATATGACGACCAAGTTCATTACAAGAATCATCCCAGGCATAGTGGGGAAACCAAAATAAGCCGTTACATGACCTTGATAAGAAAATAAATACATGACATAGACACAAAAACTTACAGTAAGATTATGATAACAATTATCATCAGCGGCATCTGTTAATCACTATTCAGTTCAGCAACCATGTTCTCCTTCTGTTCTCCTTCTGTGGCTGATCCCCAAAAACAGCTTGAGTACTCAAACCAAGAGCTTCTAAGGTAATGCCAACAATGCATTATTAGAAGTTTATCTGCTCCCCCTGAACCTGTGCCAGATGGTCTATGACAGACCCATATCAGACTCTTTTTAACTAGAGTTTGTCCCTACTGATTTTCTTCAAACCACCATATATGCGACTGCATCTGCATAAATCGGCGTATGTATGCAGATCCTCCTTATTCAACTCGTGTACAACCACATTTCTTTGAAACAGACAGGTTTCAATAGCAACATGATGCATCAACTACTCCCAGCTTTTGTCTGAGATATTCAAATGTTTCCGTGGGTAGTGGTTTGGTGAGTATATCAACAACTTGTTCCTTGGAGGGAACATACTCCAATTTGACCTTTTGTTCCAGCACTTGTTCCCGGAGAAAATGATACTTGATCGATATGTGCTTAGTATTTGAATGCATGACAGGATTCTTTGAGATGCTGATTGCACTTGTATTGTCACAAAAAATGGAAATAGGTGGAGTACAAGTGATTCGAAGATCTTGCAATATTTGCATCATCCAAAGGAGTTGTGTGCAACACGATGCAACAACTACATATTCTGCTTCAGCTGTAGACAATGCAATGAAACTTTGTTTCTTGCTAAACCATGATACTAATCTAGAACCCATGAATAATGCACCTCCACTAGTGCTTTTCCTGTCATCCACGCTACCTGCCCAATCTGCATCTGTATATGCATGAAGCGTGAGATCTGTATCTCTAGGATACCATAAACCACAGTCTTGTGTCCCTTGAAGATACTTGAAAATTCTCTTAATTGCCTGAAGATGAGTTTCTTTTGGGTTTGCCTGAAACCTTCCAACTATCCCTACTGCATGCATAATGTCTGGTCGGGTACCTGTCAGATAAAGTAGACTACCAATCATGGATCTATAGGTTGGTTGATGCACTGCTACCGATTCATCATTTACGCTGAGGCTGCATCCTGTCACCATAGGGCTACATACTGGTTTCGAATCCTCCATCCCATATTTCTTCAAGATTTGCTTGAGATACTTGGTTTGTGATAGAAAGATGCCATCTTTGTTTTGTTGCACTTGTAAACCAAGGAAATATGTGATCTCTCCAAGTAGGGACATTTCGAATTCTTTATGCATTACCAAAGCAAAGTTTTGACTCATGATTTCTTCATTGCTGCCAAAGATGATATCATCAACATACACAACAAGTATTAACATTTTATCATTGTCTATTTTTATATATAGATTGTTGTCTGTTGATCCTTTTGCAAAACCTTGTTGATGAAGGTACTCATCCAACCGAAAATACCAAGCCTTTGGAGCCTGTTTAAGGCCGTAGAGAGCCTTTTTGAGTCTGCATACAAGATTTGGATCATTTCCAAGGATAAAACCATCTGTTTGCTCAATGTACACTTCTTCATTCAAGTCTCCATTCAGAAAAGCAAATTTTACGTCCATTTGAAATACTTTGAACTTCTGAAAGCTAGAGAGAGCAAGGAACATTCTTATAGCCTCAAGTCTGGCAACTGGAGCAAAATTTTCTTCAAAGTCTATCCCTTCTTGTTGCGCATATCCTTTACAAACAAGTCTTGCCTTGCTCCTAACCACTTCTCCATTTTCATTTAGCTTATTTTTGAAAATCCATTTTGTCCTTATGACATTCTTATCCTTTGGTCTAGGAACCAACTCCCAAGTGTTATTCTTTTCAATCTACTCAAGTTCTTCATCCATGGCCTTGACCCAACATTCATATTTTCATGCCTCTCTTACATTTTGTGGCTCAGTGGAGGAGAGCAATGCCAAATAGCTTGAGTCTTATGCTATTGTTCTTCTTGTTTGTATACCAACTTCTTTCTGCCCCTAAATTTGAGATTCTAGATGATTTTTCTAAACATACCTGGATGGAGTCTTTTCTTCTATCCTTATCTGTTCTTCTGGAGCCTCATGGGTTTCTTCTTCATCATGAATCTGATTTGATGTTGATGGATAGTCCTCATCATCTTCGAAATCTTCAGATCTTACCTGCCTCGGAGTGATTTCTTCTTCATCAACCACTACATCAATACTTTCAACAATTTTTCCAATCCTTTTATCGTAACACTTGTATGCTTTGTTGTGGGGAGAGTAACCGAGGAGAATGCCTTCATCTACTCTAGGTTCAAACTTGCCAAAATTTTCATTAGTATTTTTGATGTAGCATTTACTCCCAAAAATTTTGAAGTATTTTACTGAGGGAGTCTCACCATACCAGAGCTCGTGAGGAGTTTGAGTGTTGTTCACCCAGACGTTTGTCTTGTTGAGAATAACAACTGCAGCAAATGCGGCTTCACCCCAGAAAGTTGCAGGAGTTCCAGACTCATCCATCATAGCACGAGCCATTTGTTGAACCGTTCTGTTCATCCTTTCCACTACTTCATTTTGCTGAGGATTCCTTGCAGTAGAGAATTCTCTTCTTATTCCATGTTCTTCACAAAAATCGAAAAATTCATTTGAGGTAAACTCCCCACCTCTATCAGACCTAAGGCATTTAATTTTGTGATCTGATTCGTTTTCAACCAAAGCTTTGAAAGATTTGAATTTTTTGAAGGCTTCGTCTTTGTGCTTCATAAGTCCTATCCAACACATCCTGGAAAAGTCATCAATGAATAATATAAAGTATTCTTCTCCCCGAGGTGACCTTTTCCTAGATGGACCACATGCATCAGTATGGACAAGCTCAAGTGGCCTGCTAGCTGATCCTTCCTTCTCAGCGAAGTTAGTTCTGGTTTTCTTACCAAACTGACATGACTTGCATATTGTATTGTCTGGAATTCTGATGTCTGGAAGACCACGAACTGCCTAGTATTTGCATGCTTTCCTTAT
>APFE031696933.1:4983-22704 GCA_000404065.3 Pinus taeda
GCAGAGTATCAATGATCATATTCTTTTCTTCTAAACATGTTTTGAGTCTAGAAATCTCTTCATAAAAACCATCCACATCTATAGCATCCATGTAATCATCATCTTCAAAGGCCATTAACAGTTTATAGTGATTACCTCGTCCATCTTCATCGCTATTTAATAGTCCATCACTATCTTCATGAGTGTAGTAGTTTTTCTTATTTGCATTATGTTTCTTGTTACATCTAACAGGTTCCTTCCCCTTGTCAATCTTATCCTTATGAGGACATTTGGCAGCATAGTGACCTACTCTTCCACAAGCAAAACATTTGAATGGTAACTTACCTATGAATCTTCCAGTACCCTGTTGAAGATTTCTGACAAAATTTGATTCTTCTTCTTCTTCTGACACGTGTCCTGACTCATATTACTCTCCTTTGCCTGAAGCCTTGAAGGCAACTACTCTCCTGTCTGATGGACCTCCTTTCCTCATTTCATAAGCAGTTAGAATTCCGTGCAGCTGTGACATTTTAAGGTTTTTTAGATTCTCTTTTTCTTCTATAGCAGAAACTTTAGATTCAAATCTAGAGGATAAAGATCTTAGAACTTTTTCAACCACAACACCCTCTTTTATTTCTTTACCCAAATTTTTCATACAATTAACAATCTCATCTACACGAAGAAAGTAATTAGCCACACTTTCATCATTATACATCTTGAGATTTTCATACTGAATCCTAAGGGTTTGAAGTTTTGCTTGTTTTACCTGGTCATCTCCTTCATAGCTCAAAACAATCTTGTCCCATATCTCTTTTGCAGATTTAAACTGCATTACCTTGACAAATTCTGATTGAGATAGGCACCCTAATAGAGTATTGACAACCTTTGCATTTGTTTCATATTTCTTCTTCTCAGCCGAATCTGTAGGAGTTGCTAATGGAAAAGTATACCCTGTATCTATGATATCCCAGAATTCTATACCAAGAGATTGAAGATAGGCAGTAACTCTTACCTTTCAATATACGAAGTTTGTCCAATCAAAGATCGGTGGCCTGATTGATGCTTCCCTCTTGTAGCTGCTCATGATGAAAGATCTTCCTTCAAGCGATCAAGATTCTTCTGAAGGACCTGCTTTGATACCAATTGTTGGAAATAATACTGAGAGGGAGGGTGAATCAGTATTATCAAGTCAAATATTCTCTTTTCAAAACAGATGATATACACTACTTCAGTTAGTTAAACCCGTGTATATACGCAACTATGTAGAAGGAAACTTGCGTATACAAAGCAGAATTTTAATTTACTTAATCTTTTTGATGATGAATGTTAATCTGTGATGCAGAATCAAATAACCAGTAACCAGAGACAGTAAAGCAGAGTAGAAAGACAGTCACACACAAGAACACAAGATATAAGGTGGAAACCCAATGTGGGTGAAAACCACCTGCTGCAATTTGTCTCTATCTTTCTTTAATTAGAAACTTCTTTTCACAATGTACTGGTGCAAACCTTTACCATACACAGGCTGCAACCTGCAGAGAGCTACTACTCTCTCTCGTTCTCCAGCTTCTCCTGGAAGGGAGCTACAACCCCCTTATCTCTTGCACTAGCCAAGATACTAGTACATAGGTGCTGGCCTACAGAAGGCGACAACCTTCTCTTTCTTCCAGGGACCACGTTTCATAAATTTTCAGACTGGATCCATGAACATCAATCAATCATCAAGAATTTCTCCATCAACCAATCTCCTTTCACCAATTAGATCTGAAA
Source organism: Pinus taeda (assembly GCA_000404065.3). Classification (NCBI taxonomy): domain Eukaryota; kingdom Viridiplantae; phylum Streptophyta; class Pinopsida; order Pinales; family Pinaceae; genus Pinus; species Pinus taeda. The sequence continues at coordinate 6,733 of APFE031696933.1, forward strand.
CAAATGGATACTTCTCTCACAGTTGTACCCAAAACACAGTACCACGCACCAAAATCTGAACCCAGAACACTACAACAATAAACAGAAGCAGCAAGATCACAGTTTAAAACATATACTCTACGTTATCAACCTGAAACCTGCGTGCATACGCTTCTGCGTATGGAACAACCTGCGTATACGCATCTTGACTTTACTAAACCTGCATGTATACGCACCTTCGCTTCACTGATCCTGCGTACAGATCTATAAATGATAATTCACTCTTTCAGATATTCAATCACTAATTAACCCAGATTATCAGACTTATAGATCAAGCAAGCGCCACATCTAGTAGATCAAAATCATATAAAGATACTATCATTCAAGCTTAAATATTATGACCCATGAATAGAACTTATCCCTTTTGCGCTAAGGTTCCTCCTTCATTCAGATCCAGATCTGCATCATAACCCAATTACCAATATACCAGCTCTAGCCCTTTATCAAATATTCAATAATAATTCAGATAATCATTTTCCACAAGATCTCCTTCCTCTTTTATAGTCTTAGGCCTTCCACAATACCATGGTCCAAAACCATAACATTTCAATACCATGAACCCAAAAACTAGGGATCAACACATCTGACGAGACACCCTGGTCCAAAACAACAGGTTCAAATCCCAAGAACTAACCACCATGGACCAAAAGTAAGTTCCCCAACATATACGTGCTTTTGTAACATATAACCCGTGTGTATACGTGTCTTCGTCTAGATGAACCTACGTATATGACTTTTTCTTCTTTCTGGGTGCCTGAACTGAGATCTGTCACTAAGTTGAGTTTCCATCAAGGACAACACCAGAGCCATAGCATCAAACCTATGCCCTAATGCCAACACTATGGAGACACTAGCAGCTGAAATCAACACAGGGACATGCAACAAGCTCCGCTTGGATGTGCACACCTCCTCAACAGCTGAAATCAGACGGAACCGCCTCATGCAGCGTTTACAACCATAGGATCGGGTCCCAAAGCCTTGCATACAACATAAACCAATGAAAAAAGGGAGCTCCAGCGCCCGTGCATGAAGCAGCAGCGAGAAAAGCCATCATTCCACGTCCCGAAGCCTGCAGATCACGTCCACGGCCACACAGGTAAGTGTCTAACCTTATTCGTCGAATTGCATAGACTATACTATGAAACTTGCATGACTGTGAAATTTTTGGATTGAAAAAATTTGGTGGCCAGTCAACTGGTCACCCACAGCCAGTCGAATGGCCTCGTGGGATTTGAAGGAGCCCGGTTACGCCAAAGAGGCGGGCAGTCGACACGTGGGAAGTGTCCAGTCAGGGAGAATCGACAGTTTGGCAAAAATGGCGGTGGTTAATGGCAGAGAAAGAAAATGGCGGTCAGAGACACGCCGAGGAATGATGGCCGTGATGTTGGCTAATGAATCGGCCTGGACAACTCACCCCCGCGCCATGAATTGCGCAGTAATTCAAATTGCTCGGCTGAATAACTCACGATGAACCACTGTCATTTGCACTTGCAACCATTTTGCAGCGAAGTAAGGGTCCTCCTTCTCTGTAATTTGTTAGCCTGAGCTTCTCATCCCATTTCAAAGTCCTCCCGCGTCCCAGACTTGTCCAGAAGCACTGTGACGTCCTCCAGAAGCCGGCAAAGCTTTCTACAGGAAACACGGCATAACAGAGAAACCTGGACTGTTTGCGTCGAAATTGGAATTTCGAAGAGAGGTAGGCTAGAACACACCATTCCCATGCATAATATTTCGAAAGGTGGTGAATTAAATGTGCTGGAGTAGGAGAACTAAAAGCAAGTATGCCTTTTGACAGTCGAGTTTTGGGCAGCAACAACATTGTAACCAGGGAATTGATACAAAGTGACCTATAAACACCTGAGGGATATTGTCTTCAACGTTCTGGGGAGGAAACCATACACAGAATTCCCCTTCTGATCAGAGCACAAGCCAAGACAGAGCATTTTTCACCATGCTAGGAGGGTTTATCAGAAAGGAACCCTCGGATTCCAAGAAATTGCGAGAAACTCTTGAGGTGGTAGACCTATTTACCCGTGCAAATTGGATGACCTTTTATGACAAAATTCAAGGTCACGATGATGAGATAACATAGGAGTTCCTAAGGTCCCTACAGCCTAAATCAAAGACACTAGCCACTATAAATTTCAAAGGGTTGACCCTAAAGCTCACCCCACAACTCATTGGTCGAGTCACTGACCTACCATTAGGGATACCCTGGGATAAAGAGGAAAGGAAATTGGGCCAAAAGGCCAAAAAGGAATTCTTCCTACCAGAGGAACAGTTTTTAGAGGATAAGAATGGGGTCCAGAGAGCCAGCCTACAACCATTTTGGAGTGAGGTCAGCCTTCAGATCATGAAATATATTACCTGTGAAGGGCGGTTCAGTATTGTATACAGTTATCACTTCCGGTTGCTAACTTAACTCAGGCATAAGATGGATTTACCCACAGAACAAAAGTTAAGCATCCCCTACTTCCTCCTACAATCATTGATTGAGTGTGGCACAAAACTGAAGGAAGGGACACCAGACTAGCTGGCCCATCATGGGCTTATCAAGCTTCTAGTAGAAGATGCCCTCCATACCTATACTGTCCCTCTCTCCTGGGAGATTTTTTGCAATATGTCCAAGGATGATGATATCCAAATTCTGGACGAGGAACTCACTTCCTCCAGTAGTGAGGAGAAGGAGCACATTGAGGCAGAAGATAAAGCAAAGGGCTAGGAAACCCAGGGTAGACCACCACAACAAGGACAAGAAGAGAAACAAGAGAAAGGCCAAGCTGCTGAGGCCAAAACTATGGGGGAAAAATGACACAGACACCAAGGGAGAAACAATTGCAAATCAGGGCAGAGAGGACTGGAAAAGTCCAAGCAAGCAAGGGCACACCCAAGGCAGCCACATCAAAACTAAAGGAGAAGGCACCCCCAGCCAAGCAGGCCAAAACAGTGCAAACTGGTTCTACAGGAAGCCCGAAAACTGTTTCTACAGGAAGCCAAAAAACAGTCAGCACAGGAATTTCTACAGGAAGTATGGAAAAAGGGCAAGAGAAGGAAGAATCTCCTGAGATTCTAGCTAGGGAGGTAGTAGCTGTGCTGGCCACCCTTAGCACATCTCCAAAGCAAAAAGAAAAGCGAAAGAGGGAGCCTTCCATGTATTTTAAGGCAAGAAGAAGCACGAGGATAACAACAGTCCAAAGGGCGAATTACAATTGTAGACACCCTAGACAAACAAAAGACATCCATCACATATGAGCGGGGAAGCCCGAAGACATCCACATGGAAAGAAAGGATGGAAAAGTTGGACTTAGAGGCCTCTCTACAAGATGCTAAGGTTGTTCTACAGGAAACACTAACTAGGCTGAAGGAGACCGAAAAGATGAAGGAAAAAGCAGCTAAATCATTACAAGAGGAAGAGAAGGCTGAAACCATTGTGGAACCAAGCCCCCAGCCTAGCCTAGGCTCCTACTATAACTTCTTAGAGGCCATGAAGATCATTCCCCAAAAATTCACAGTGCCACTTTTCCTTGCACTAGAGGAAGAGAGAGTGAGGACCCACACTTGGATGAAGATCACTAAATCCAAGGGTGTGGTAGATATAGGTCCTCTGGAGGAACAGCTCAAGGAGGCCTGAAAAGAATTGGCAAGGGTACGACATGTGGAGAGCTACCAACAAGCCAAGCTACGGGAAGAAAATGAGCTGCTTAGACAGCAGCTACAACTGCAGGGATAGAAGAAGGAAGACATGCCTCACATCTTGGGAGAACAACAACAACAGGAGGAGGCCACAACAACCAAAGATACCACAGAAGAACAGCAGAGAAGGGAAGGGATGCAGGCTGAAATTGAGACACTAAATCGACAGCTACAGGAAAAATAATTGCAAGCAGGCCTGGAGATACAGTCTCTCAAATAGCAGATACAAGAAAAGGAGGCCCAACTGGCCTGCATGGCCAGTTGGGCAATGGAAGCTCTGCAGTGTAGGCAGTCGGCCAAATCCTACGCCTATACCTCAGGGATCAGTGGCTGTAATTTTAGATCAACACTTTGGCACAAAGAGGTATCACTCAATTCCAAAACCCCCAACAATTCATGGCTTTATGTGACAGCAGTTCGTCAGAGGACAAGGCCAAACTATCAGAGTTCTACCTACACAATTTGGCCCTTCCCAACATGACCTCGTGGGACCCCAACACTGCAGTAGGGGACATGCAACTTATGGCCATGGCTCGTGGCTAAAGCATGAATAAAAGAGAGCAACAAAGGTCAGAAATGTCATGGACCGGGAACTACAAGAACCACTATTGATTAGACTAGAGCCAAGGGATCCCTCAACATTAATATCTGCCCACCAACACTTGGAAAACGACTCTCAGGCGCTGCTAGATTACATGGATCGTCAAGCTCAAGCCATAACACATTTTGAGGACATGGAGCGACTATTGGGGGACAACTGTGTTCATGCTTGCACCCGTAGGTGGAACCCGTTGTCCCACAGCCTAAAAATCAGAGAATACCACACCCCAACTAGAATGAGGAAGGCCTTGGCATGAGTGCCTCTCTACAAAAAGCCCATGCAGAATCTTCAGGCCAACTGGATAGGCCTCAAGCTAAGTCCACCTTTGCTTTTGGGGCTACTGGAAGGAGGCACAGAAGAGGAGGAGCATAGGTAGTGGGAAGAAGTGGAAAGGAAGGCTGGATTTCATGACAGTGAAGAAGATATCACCTCAGCCTGGGATGTGAGGGAGGTGATCAAGGCAATCAAGGATGAGGAGATGGACTAGTTGCTTAGAGGATGAGCAACCCATTTAGCAGGGGGGTGATGATGAGCCCCGAATTGGGTAACTTATTGGGCTCATTTTTCCTAATTGTCCTTGTTCAATCCTCCATTTTTCATAGATTATGCATGTTTTTTATTATCTTTATGTTATTTGAACGAATAAGGGTGGTCACTCTACCTAGGAGGCTAATACGTGGTTATTTTAGGATTTTTGGACAAATTTTGGAGCAAAACCAAGAAATTATGGGCCAGGTGACAGCCACGATTAAGGTGAGGATTCGTAGGGGGGTTGTCTCTGGCATTAAATGGCCCTTCCTCGAAATCTCCACCCTCAACTCCGAGCTCACAGGCCACCAAAACAAATCCTAAAGGCAGCCAAGCAGATTTGGGAAGAGTGACTGTTTACTAGCAGTTGGGACAGCCGAGTCCCTTGAATTTAGGAGGCCTGCTAGGCCCCTTGTAGTGTATAAATAAGAAGGCCTTAGCCTTCGTAGTTTACTTTTGGAACTGTTGTATTTTTTCACTATAGTGCTGTCATTTTCAGCTCGTTTTCTTGTAGCCACTGTGGTATAACTTTCTGGTGATGACTATTTTTTGATAATGAAAAGCAGTTCTATTTGGCATCAGCTCTGAGTTCTTTATAGGAGCCATAGCTCTTGGGGTTGGGCCCAACTTGAGAGCCAAGGCCTCCTTTATGTATCATTATTTGTTCTTTATGTATTTGCAAAATCATTTTTGTTAGGTAGATTAAATCGTGCTGATTAACTAGGTCATTATTGACGGTTAGAAAGGCTTTTGATGTTCAGATTGAATTGGTAGGTTATTAATAGGGAAAAAGATTCAGAAAAAATCCAACGAGCACCTTTTATTTCACCTCTCCCTCATAGGATCAGGGGCTAGGATCAAAGTGACCTTGCTGCCCCAAAAAAACACTATTTTTGCTTTTCCATGCAATCACTAGTGTACGATTTTCGTTTGTGGAAGTTGGTTACATGTTCAGATCTTTGAATGATTCGTTGCATAGTTAATATACATGGTTTCCTTGCAAATAAAGCTTTTATTCATTCTCTTTACTGTTAGCTAGATCAGATTAGGTTAGCATAACTAGGTCTTTGATTTCTTGCAAGTCTTTGTTGATTTAGTTGGAAACACAAATTGCAGAGCACCTGTACCACTTCTCTATCTGCCCAAACTCCATCAGAACCATCTGCTCCATCCCCTAACTTGGTTTCTTGCCTCATGTTTGCCATTTTGCCCACATAACCCTACCTTTTTATGCAGCATTGTTTCAGCCCTCTTTGAACAAATCCAACCATCTACATCTTCTCTCAACTCCATCCACCAGTCCCTGGACCACCTCAAACCCTTATCCTACCTCCATACCCACTCCTTCATCTTTCTTCATCCATCCATCCTCCAAAATCCCATTTCTAAACATCCTGTAGAAAATCACAGAACATCTTGTAGAAATTCCAGAACATCCTGTAGAACCCCTGCAGACTCCTTGTAGAAGTTCATGAATGAGGTTTCTTGATAGCCAAACTCTTTGAAACTCTCTGGAAGGGTTTTAGGGACCCCTTACGCCCTCTCTGAACCTTCCCGACCTCTACCAAGCATTTCCTCTCACCGATCCACCTCTGCACAGTCCAAAACAGTGAAAGCACATGCATGATTTTTCTGACAACTTATTCAAAAATACAAAAAGATGTTTTCTTTAGATAGAAGTAGCTTAGACACATGTATTTTACCTTCCTAGAAGTAATGGCATCTCTTTCAGTAGCCTGCATCCTCTTTTTCGCATCAGTAGGACTAGTTGGTAAAATTAGGGTTTGCGCTTTCTTTCAGCTTTTTAGTTTCTTTTCGCAAGCAGATTAGCTTCCTTCGAGTTAGCTTCCATCCATCAGTTAACAAGCTTCTTCTTAGAGCTCATAGAAGTTGGCTTGAGCCCCTAGTGGACTTGTGCCAGCTGACCAAGTGACAGCTACGGTAAGAGCTAGTACTTGTGCATACAACATCGTTTCTTCCAAGTTTGTTACGAACTACCGGGTTGATAAAAGTAAAGTAGGGAGTCCCAGGAGTTGCAACATTATTACTGCAATACTGGAGCCCACAATTTACACACATGAAAATCTCTGTCAAAGGTCTCAAACCCCTATGGATGCTCAATATACACCTCCTCCTCAATAACTCCATTGATGAATGTTTTCCTCACATCCATTTGGTGGATCTTTCACCCTATCTGCGTTGACAGTGCTAGAATTGACCTGATGGATGAGTACCTTGCTACTGGAGCAAAGGTATCCTCAAAGTCAATTCCCTCCACCTAAAAGAATCCCTTGGACACAAATCTAGCCTTGTGATTCTCTATGCTCCCGTATTCTACATTCTTTACCTTGTAAAGCCATCTTAAACCAACCACTCATTTCTCTGTTGGTCTTGGGACCACTTCCCAAACACTGTTTCTGACAATGGAATCATATTCCTCTACCATAGAATCAAACCATACTAGTTTCTTTACAACTTCTTCGACTGAGGATGGCTCTATCTCTACAAGATCGCTCATTAGAGCCATGTAGCTAGTATATTGATCCAATGACCTCCTCTGCCCATGTTGTGATGTGGGTTCTCTGGTTCACTTACTTCCTTCTCTGGATGTCTCTTCTTGAGTAGATGTCTCCATTCTTTTCTCCTCTACTTGTGGCTACTCCACAACCTCCTAACATTCTTCCTTTGGAGCCAAAAGATCTCGATCAGGATGCAATTGAAGATCCCTCTCAAGAGAACACATCATTGCCTTCTCCTCATCAAATTTCACATCTCTTCTAACCATTTTCATCCTCAGATATGGCAAGTACACATGATAGTTTTGAGGTGTGTACGTATACCCCACAAATATGCTCAACTCTGTTGTTGGCTCTAGATTTTTCCTTGATTCCTTCGAAACATGGAAATAAATTGATGATCCAAATATCCTAAAGTGTGACACATCTTGTTTCTTCCTTGAAAAATCTTCCTCTGGTGTACTCATGCCAAGAATCCTGTGAGGACTCCTGTTCTGCAAATAAATCATTGTGTTGCATGCTTCAGCCCACAAGTGCAGAAGTAGGCTTTGGTTATGAAATATCGCCCATGCTTCTCCCATAATACTTTTGTTCTTCCTCTTAGCCACCCCATTCTATTGTGGTTTATGGGGTGATATCAACTCCAGTCGAATGCCTTCCTTTGCACAAAAATTCTTAAACTCATTCGACACGTACTCACCACGATTATCTCTCTTGAGAGTCTTCACTTTCCTGCCAGTTTCTTTCTCAACAAGTACTTTAAACTCAACAAATTTGGATAATGGTTGGTCTTTATTCTGTACAACGTAGATCCAACATTTTTGTGAGAAATAATCTACAAATATAACATAATACATGTACTTGGTAGTGGAGGCTGTCGAGAAAGGTCCACACACATCAGAGTGGATCCTTTCAAGGACTGCATGCACCTTGTTGTCCTGATCATTGAAGGTGGATTTTGTGTACTTCCCCAATGTACACCCTTTGCATGTATCTCGCTGCTTTAGTGCTCCTTTGGGGAGGCCTGTAGAAATATGATGCATGATATTCAAAGCACCATGATACAAATGACCAAGTCTTCTATGCCATAATTCGCTGACATCTCGACTCCGCACCTTCTCTGCTTTCGTGCTCAATGTTGCACATTCTTCCACATCTAATTTATAGATGTTCTTCACTAGAACTCTGATCTATTTCACTTGTCTCATGGTGATATGTATCAATAAATCCTTCCCTTTGTTGAATATTACATCATAGCCATGATCTTCCAACACTGCTGCGGAAACTAGATTATTTTTCAGACTCGGTACAAACATCACATCCTTGAGCCTGAGAGGGGAGCCATAATCCCTCTGAAAAGTAACTATACCAACATCTGTCATGTTACACCTTCCATCATCTCCCATCTCTATGTGCATCTTGATAATTTTCTTCTCCAAGTCACTGAATTTCTTTTGTTGCCTGTCATTTGGAATGAGACACCGCTTTCGAGATACCACACACTACCCATCACTATGATTACCATGCATTCAATGAGGTTAAAATCAAGTTCAAACTGTAAAGCCAAGACTTATCCCACTGCTCCTCCTGCGGTCTTCTTGCTTTATTTCTTGTGTGGACACTTTCTTACATAGTGCCTGAATTCATGACAATGAAAGCACTTGATTCTGGACAAGTATTTCTTCTTTCTCCCTTGACTCGAATCTTCTTTGGATTGGGATTTATTCCCTTTCCCTTTATTTTCCTTTTGAGACAAGGCATATTTCTACTCATCCTCACCCTTGGATGAGGTCCTTCCCCTTATCTCCTCCTGTACCAAATCGAACCAAAGGCGTTCCCAATTTGGTAGCTTCTCTCTCATGTTCATGGAATATTAGTAGCTATGCCAGCTCTTAGGAAGGCCTAGAAGAGATAGGCTCACTAAATCATCCTCTTCTACAGTAACACCAACTTGACCAAGTTCGTCATGAAACTATGTGAACCTACTTAGGTATTGTGGAATGGTGTCATGCCTCTGCATCTTGATATTTCAAAGCTTTTCCTTGAGTTCGAATTTCCTATGGTCACTACTATTATCGAACAAATATCTCAGCACTTGCCACATTGCATACAAAGTCTCTTTCCCATGGATATTTGAGACAATATGGTCTCGTATTCTTTCCAGTATGATCCTCCTTGCCTTAGCAATACACTTCTTCCAATCTGCTAGACTCTGAGCATCAACTGTTGTTCATTTTAGAATATCATTATCAATGAATTCCTTCAGCCCATTATCCTCTAGTAATTCCTCCATGCAGTTCTTCCATGCAACATAATTCGAGCTTCTCTCAAGGATATACCCAAGCCTTAGTCCATTGAAAACCATATTCTCAAACCTGAAGAAAACATTCAAACCTCTTGCAATGACAACTTCAAAATATCTGCTCTAGAATGATTCCAACTCTGATACCATATAGAAATTAATGTTTAGATTCAATACTGCTCATGAAATTTGTTAAATCACAAAACTTGAAGCTACTCTACTAATATGTGGAAGTTAATTCACCATATAAAACAAGAATCATTAGCATGCAAAAGGAAGCATCACACATACACATATATTTTATCTAGGGGAAAGTAACTAATCAAACCCCCTTACTATCTATATTGCATTAATCAGAGAATAGAGAAGAAATATAATGCTTGCTCAAGCCTAAGCACACCCTGCAAGTGTATAGTGTATTCCTCTATCTTACTAACTGATCTTGGCCCAACACTTAGCTAATTTCGGTATTTCCCAAACTCTTATTTCCTTTTCCTTGTGTCATTCCCTTGGGAAATTACCCCTAGTTTTTAGGAATTTCACGCCAAGGAATTGCACAATAGCCTTAGGTCAATCTATGACTCTATGCACCACCTGTACACATGGGAATATGCTACAACTGATATCACATTGCCTTCGAATCTCCATCTCAATTGGGTAACTTGAATTCTTTGCATACAACAATTATTTTGGGTTGATTGATCAGTTAACTGGTTGATCACTCAGTGTGGTTGAAGTTCCACACCCACAACTTGACCTCTACTAGTTCTTCTGACAGTTAGAACTAGTTAAACTGATAATAACTCAAATTAACTGAAATAGATTGCTACAAATTAGCAATCAATCATGTAGAACTAAACTCAAGTGTCTCCTACTCAAATTTACTGAGTTAACTGAGTGACAAGATCCATGTCACCTTAATTAACTACCTCCAAGTATTTTGTTGAAACATAAATTCGAATTTTAATCTAGTTTGACCAAGGCAAAGTCAAAACTAGATTTTCTTGTTGCATTTTCAACACCCCCCAATAGTGTCTTGGTTTCTCGGAATTGTTATCAGATCCATGTTACTTCAAATTAGTTTAACAAATGGAAGAAAGATTAGGGATCATGGAAAACTAGGATTGAATTACCCTAGATGGAGTTCCATATTTGAATGGTTCATATTGCATAACTTGGAACGTAAGAATGGAGATATTCCTACAAGCTCTTAATTTTGATATATGGTTGTCTGTAGAGATTGGAATAAAAGATAAGGAGTTTAATGCACAAGCTAAGGAGGAAATCGTGAAAGGATTTTACAAGATAGATCTTGAAAAAGTAATTTGTTATGAGATTACCAAAGAGATACGAGATAAGTTGTAGACCATTTATATTGAAGACATTCAAGCTACATGTGATATCAAGAGACCTTCTCTGAAGAATGGAGCATATAATTGTTCAAACAATATTGAAGATCCTGAGTCAGAACAAGAAGAGAATTCCCCAGAATCAAATGGCCACGCTGCTGATCAACACTCAGAATATTCCAAGGAGATGCAGCCTACAAGTAAGTTGATTTTCTCATAAGAATCTTTTGGTGAAAGAGATAGTTGTTCATCTAGTAGTAGTGAAGAAGGAACTAGTTTGATAGAATTTTCAGACCTAGATGATAATGGATGTGCCTCTAATAGTGAGGATGAACCAATATCTCATGCATAAATTTTAGAAGAAATAAAACCTCATGTGTCTATAGTAGAATCCCTAGACTTAGAAAGGGAACAAGATGTTGAAGAAGATGCAAGTGAAATAGACACTAGCTGTGAATCTAGTAGCTCTTCTAATGAGATAAGAGATATTGAAAAAAATATCTAGTTTAGAAGGAAAATTATATCAATTTTTGAGGCAATTGAGAAGCTTAAAGCCATAAATCAACAACTAGAAGATGAGAATATTATATTAAAAGACCATTTGTCTCAATATCAAAAGAATGAAAATATATTTGATGCTTTGGATAAGATTTGAAGCAATCAAAGTTCCCCTCTTGGTAAGATTTCTTTGATTTGTGAAGGTGAATCAAATAAAGCAACAACCCAACAACACAAAGCTCAATTAAAGAAGCATTCAAGATGGAATTCCCATAAAAAACCAAATCATGTTACAATCACATAGAATTTAACGCAACAACAAAAGGACAATCATACTACAAGTAATGAAGCCAAAGGTAAGTAACCCCTCAGATGTTTCTATTGTGGTGAAGAAGGACACGATGTATCCAAGTGTCCAGAGAAGAAAAAAAATTTGTAGCAGAATGAAAACAGGGTGTTTCAATCACAACAAGGAAGTGCTCTGGACAATCATTTAAACAACCACATATAGAGGTCTTGTTTGCCTCATAGTCAAAATTTTTAAAGGCACAATGGATCCAAGAAAACATGTAACATTTCAAGAAATGGATGTGTTAGCATCGAATACAGTAAGAAATATTTTATCCCGTTGTTCCTCTCTTAACTAATGTTGAGTTCTACAGGTGTAAAATTTTAGGCACAAAGAAGTTGTGGGTAGACTTGGAAAGATCACACCTCCTTTCTAGATCACTTCAAACAGATCCAAAGATCATATAAAGAACCAACGAAGACAAAATATTACAATGATAGGAGCAACAAGCCTAATGTAGCAAGAATGAAATAGAGACCCGTGTTTCATTTCAAAAGAAATGTGAATAAAATTATTTTTTCTAATAAGGCACAAGAAGAAGCATACCAAAAAGTTCTAAAACTTAGATCATTCAAAAAGAAAGCCCAAACAATAAGGAAGAACCAAAATATAAATGCATGCTAGCTTTAATTTGTAAGAAAATGAAGGACAAGTGGTTCATATGCTCAAATCATGGCAGAATGCCAATCAAACAAGCTCACAGTAGGTTATTAGAAGATTGTGTTTCCCCAATCAAAACTCAGCATATAAAGGTATGGAAGAGAAAGGGAGAAAATCTACTCAAGTGAGTATATCTCTTGTCCCTCTTCATTGAAAAGAAGAGGTTAGCTTCAAGTGAAGCCATAAATATTAGATGCAAGGAGCAAAAGAAGATATACTGAAGTAATGCATCTGAATGATTATGGAAAGACTATTCTTTTTTGTTGTTGGTGTGCTACTATTATGTGATCATATGACCAAATTTTGATTCTAAATATGTTATTGCTAAAATTAAGTGTGGTAGACAGAGGTTGGTGGTGTCACTACTACATATTAATATTGCTTGACTAATGAGTTATATGTTGCTATAGTTTTCCTGTCTTTTGCCAGTGTTGGTGTTTGTGGTTGAACCAAGTCCATGGAATGTCAATATGAGATTCCATGTATTATGTGGTTGTGCACAAATTATGCCAGAGGTTAAGTGGCATGGAAATTGAAATGAGCAAGGCACTCCTATATTATAGCTTATCTATATTTCATATTGCTAACAATGTGTTTGCAGGGAATAGTTGAACACATTGTAGGAATTTACAGGGTAAGTTCCTCAGAAAGAACACCAGAAGGACACCGCTCACAAACAGATCACAGATCAATACACCAGTATTTTGACGTGGTTAAAACCCTCAGAGAGGGAAACAGTCCACGGCCTGCGCCAACGTGGCTACTACAGGCAATTTATTAATAAAAGAATGAAAATTTACATAAGCTTCTCTCATGCACGGTTAACCTACAAATGACCCTCCATGCGCTTTAAATAGAATTCATGGACCAATCGGGTGTCAAGCCACGGATCAAGTGTCGGTAATACCGAGGAGAGAATGAACCGTCGGATCACTACATATCGTGACCGTCGGATTGTAAGTTACAAAATGTACAACGGTAAAGAAACACACTTTACCTAACTCTATACCTAACTCTATACTAGACCAAGTTGAACTTAACTATTTCCTATGTGTCGGAATATCCTAACATCCCCCCTTAAGAACAACTTGGGATAGGATTGAAGGATTTACAAATATGACACAATAGGAGAAGGAAGGAGGCACTAGAGCCTATCCCCCCTTAGTGACAACTTCCTGAACTCCAAGCATATATCGAAGTTTAGTGAACTTCGCCTCTGTGAGAGCCTTTGTGAAGATGTCTGCAACCTGATCATCTGTTGAACAATATTGCACTTCAAGAACATGGTCATGAATGAGCTTTCTGATGAAGTGCATTTGAAGTTCAATGTGTTTGCTGCGCTGATGCTGAACTGGATCTTTGCAAAGCTGAATGGCACTTTGATTATCACACCAAAGTGTAGTCGGATGCTGCTGCTCAAAGCCCAATTCTGATAGGATCTGACGAAGCCACAAGGCTTCCTTACTAGCTTCCACGGCACCACGATACTCTGCTTCTGCTGACGAAAGAGAAATGGCAGCCTGTTTCTTACAAGCCCATGTAATAGGTCCTGAACCAAGAGTGAAGACATAACCGGCAGTAGACTTCCGATCATCAGGGTCACCAGCCCAATCAGAATCAGTGAAACCAACTAATAGAGGAGTTGCTTTGGCACTGTAATGAATCCCAAACTGTATTGTACCTCGAACATAACGAAGTATTCTTTTAGCTGCTTTCCAATGACTTTCACGGGGTTTTTGCAAAAAACGAGCAACAAGGCCAACAGCAAAGGAAAGGTCAGGACGAGTATGGGTTAAATACAAGAGTTTTCCTACAAGTTGACGGTATAAGGTAGCATCAACTTCAGGAGAAGTACAAGAGACTGAAAGTTTGACTCCAGACTGAAAGGGAGAAGGAGCTGGCTTACAATCTTCCATGTGAAAATGACGAAGAATATCACAAAGCATACTTGGACTGGGAAAGGGAAATACCCTCCTTGGATTGCAAGACTTGAAGACCGAGAAAATAGTGTAAGTGTCCTAAGTCTGTCATTTCAAATTTCTTTTTAAGGCTGGACTTCACATGGTTTATAAGGATGGGATCACTACCAGTAAGAATAAGATCATCAACATAAAGAACAAGGATGATAAGAGAGTTTCCCACTGTCTTGGTGTAGACAGTATTGTCAGAATGACACCTAGAAAAGCCAGATTCTAAAAGAAAGTTATCCATTTTGGCATACCAAGCCCGAGGAGCTTGCTTGAGACCATAAAGAGATTTCTTAAGTCGACATACAAGGCTGGAGTCTGTTTGGATGAAGCCAATGGTTGTTCCATATAGATTTCTTCATGCAAGTCCCCATGCAAGAAGGCAGATTTAACATCCATCTGATGGACTTCCCATTTTAAAGAGGCAGCAAGGGAAAGAACAAAGCGGATAGAGTTCATTTTGGCAACAGGGGAGAAGGTTTCAGTGTAGTCAATGCCTTCAACCTGTGAAAAGCCCTTAGCAACAAGACGAGCTTTATGTTTATCAACTTTCCCATCTGGTCCATACTTTGTTCTGTAAACCCATTTACATCTAACAAGTTTGCGTCCCTTTGGTAGAGGAACAAGATCCCATGTATCATTTGCCAACAATGAATGATATTCTTCATTCATAGCTGCTTCCCAATGTGGATGGCCTGAAGCTTCTGCAAAAGTGTCAGGATCATGATTTACTGGAGTTTGAGCCAGTAAAGAAGAGGCTCTTTCAAACTGAGAACGTGTACGTCGCTGATCTGTAGGATCACCGGCAAGATCACCTGCTGCATCCCGAGTAGTGCGGACCCATCTTGGAAGTGAAGGAGCTGAAGGAGCTGAAGGAGCTGAAGGATGATCCTGAGAAGGTGGTGGAGGATTATCATCCTCACTTTCATCATCTGAAGAAGAAATGTTTTCAAAAGTAGAAGAGATAGGAAGAGGTGGCACATCCGCCGGACTAGGTTCGCAGGCCGATTTATTTTCATCAAATTTTACATCTCTTCTAATGATAACATTTTTGGACTTAAATGGAATAAGTCTATAACCTTTTACATCTTCAGAATATCCAACAAAAGTACATTTCTCACTCTTAGGTTCTAAAGCTTTATGCTTTTCATCTGGAATATGGGCCCATGCTTCACTTCCAAAAATACGAAAGTGACTTACATCTGGTTTAATGGAACTCCAAGCTTCTTCTGGAGTGATATTCTTTAGAACCTTAGTAGGAGTGCGATTTATTATATAATTTGCACAATTAATTTCTTCGGCCCAAAACTAAGACTGAGTCCTTTAGATTGCAGCATACAATTAGCCATTTCCTTTAAGGTGCGATTTTTCCTTTCAGCTACACCATTTTGTTGTGGAGTGTATGGAACAGTATGTTGCATTTGAATTCCATTTTCGGTGCAAAAGTTGATGGATGTGTTTTTAACATAT
>APFE031696937.1:832-21808 GCA_000404065.3 Pinus taeda
AAATTTCTTGGGATTTGTGCTGTGGCTAGGCTATTTAGTGCCTTGATCCTTGAGTGAAGCCTCAGCCAAGATATGGAGTGGATCGGGCCTCTTTCTCCGTTTTAGTGCCTTAGCCAATCGCCCTCTAAGCACCTTCATCCTCGCTTTGCACACGTGCATCCGCGCCCAATAATGATTTGTCATGTTCCTCAGCAACTTGTTATTTTGATTGGCCTTATCCAACAGCCTTTTCAAATGAGCATTGTCCCAAATAAGCATAGATTCTCGATCTATGGGTCTCAAGTCACCGGGTCTCTTGCGAGCCAATTCCCGGTCTTCACGAATCTTCTGCAACTCATAAAGCTTTTGCTCATCCTCCAACTGTTTGTTTCGCTGCTCTAAATAATTAATAATCCATTTTTCCATTAGCAACTTTGTGTGCAGCGACTCATTCTCGGTCCTTTGCTCTCAGATGATATCCTTGAGCTCTGAGCTAGGAGAACCGGCGTCAAGATCAATAACTGGATCACCTGAAAATCCCTCCTCAATCATGGGCTGCTTGCCCCTCTCTGATACCTGTGCTGCTGTTGGAAGCGAGGCCCCTTCCACCTAGTGTGGAGATAACACTCGCGGTGCTAATGAAGAAGGAGAGACCCCTTCCACCTGGTGTGGAGAAAGTACTCGCCGAGCTGCTGCAAATAAGGCCCTCTGGCCTCTCTGATAAGTAACCAAAGGTGAGGAGCTGACATGGCTAATGACGGGGATGTCATGTTGCTAAGATGGTCCTCCCTCCTCGTGAACAACCTCAGGCTGCGGCAGGGGTAATGGTGTGAAAATTTCACAAGAGATGAACTCCTCCCATGAGATGCCTCGCTGAGCCAACTGGTGTAATACTACAAGCTGAATCAAACCATAATGGTAAAGGCTCCTATACTGCTGTGCCTGCCTCTTCCTCTGCATTATGGACACCATCCTCTCAATGTTTTGATAGAAGAAAACAGGGATATTCATCATCCGTACCCGTGTGAAGTGCATCAATATGCAGATATGGTACGAATATATTTGTGAAAATCTGCCCTCACAGGTAAAACAACGCATGATGAGCCTCATCATAGGAGCATACTCATGCCTGAGAAATCTGAATGGAAACACACCTGTCAATAGTCTCACAGATGCTGGTCTAATAAAAGGCTCAACCTAAACATTGTCCAACACCTTGCGCTTGTTCCATACCTCCTCGACATTAGGTATCCCTGTAGCTTGTGAAATCACCTCAGGTGTCAAAATAAAGTCCACCCCGACAAGGTTGACATGTCCATCATGTAAGTGTAAAACAAATAGGCGAGCTAACTCTCTGTGGTGCTGAATCCGAGAGATCCTCTCGCAAAACTCATAGCAAGACATGTACTGAAAACATGAGACTGCCATTGGACAAGCCTGTAACTCTATCAAAGAGGTGGGCTCCGCTCTCCTGTGATGACCGCCTTTTACCTTTTGAGGCTTCCTCTGTACCTCAATTTCTGAAGCTGATACCTGGTCATCACTCTGCTCATAGGTTTCAGTTTCTGACATTGTTTAGGAAGCAGAGTGGCCAAAATGTTCTGCTGTTTCTGCCTGCAAAATGCTGATTTATATACTGTTTCAAGGGGACAAGGAACATGAGGAGGATGTTAGGGGTGGGGCACTTTTAAAGGGAACATGAGAATGAATATATAAAATAGGGATTTTAAGGGAAAAACATTGCGAGAATTATTGCATATACATCATGATACATATTTTTTACATTGGCATCATGAGGGGTAGGGTTTGAGGTTCTTATCAAATTTGGAAGGGGAATTTAAATGATAAAGAACATGTAATGGGAGGTGGACAATAGGAAAGAAAATGGGATACCTTAAAACAGCATAATAAACCCTAGCAAATTTGACAGTTTCATACCCACAGCAGCAATTTTGATAATTTTATACTCACAGCAGCAATGGAGCTTTTACTTGCAAAATGAAAACCTTTAAAAACACAATTATGATCTTGCTGAACTGTAGCAAGCAATAATTTCTCATGCTTTTGAGGGCCTACCTTACAAAATCGGGAAAATCGTGGTTCCTTAGCGAGCTGCTGGCGATTTTGTGTAAATGATGCGTTGATGGGTCGCATTCACCGCCCAACACGTCTCACTCTCCTAACGGGTCTCACCCATACAAATTTTGTACTGGCAGAGGTAGCTTGACGGGTCTCACCCCTCCCAA
Source organism: Pinus taeda (assembly GCA_000404065.3). NCBI lineage: Eukaryota > Viridiplantae > Streptophyta > Pinopsida > Pinales > Pinaceae > Pinus > Pinus taeda. The sequence continues at coordinate 3,058 of APFE031696937.1, forward strand.
ACGCTCTTACAATTCATTCCAACGCTCAAACGCTCTTGCCAATTGACTTCTCTATCACTTGAATGCAAAATGAGGCTTAATGGAGGAAAATAGAACCTTTATAGCCTTGCTTTGAATAAATTTCATATCACAATCCACTTTCTAATGTTTTTCCTTTGACATTTTAAAAAAACTTGACTTTTTGGTTTCCTTTGTCCTGAAATTGACTGATTTAATGCTTTTGCTCGATTCTTTTTGCAGGGATATCATTTGAGGGATCTTGGCTAGGGAGCCAGGGTTACATGCTGTCCTTGAGAATTTTTTTAAAATTTCATCATTTTTTACAAAAATCTGAAAATGATCTTGGCTTTAAAAACAGAGTTTTTAAATCCAAGATGAAAATTAATTGTACAAGATAGGAATTTGCGAAGAAACAACGTTAAAATCATCCCTCTGGCTTGCTGAACATTTATTGACCTTCAGAGACATGACCTTGAAGACAAACTTGACAAAAAACCTAAACCTAGGAATTTGACCTCAAGACAAGACAAGACAATCTTGAAAAATTTAATGACCGAAATAACTTTGGTTCAACAATGCCAAGAGGGGGAAAAAGATACCAGCTCCTCCATCAGGGTTATGGCATGCCTAGTGGGATGCAAAGATGACACTGATGAGACACCTACCTATGCAAATGCAAAGAGCTTTGATCGCTGATGGAGGGCTACTAGACCGACTCTAACATGTTGTATTCAAATTCAATGGACAGCAGGGCCTTCTTCCCATAGACCAACTCATAAGGAGTGAATCTAGTGGTGGTCTTCCACGTGGTATTATAGGCCCAAGTGGCCTCAACTAATATATCTACCTAGTTCTTTCTACTACTGCTAATCACTTTGGTCATAATGCCCTCCAGTGCTCTGTTGGTCACCTCCACTTGCCCATTAGCTTGTGGGTGGTAAGGAGTGGATGTTCTATGCTTGATCTTGTGTTGGCTTAATAAAATTTCAATTATGTGAGATGTAAAATAGATCCCTTGATCAGTGACCAGTTCTCTAGGGTACCCAAACTTATAAAATACATTTTCCCTTAAGAATTCAGCCACTTTCTCCTCTTTTGCTACTTTGATGGCCTTGGCCTTAGCCCACTTGGTAAAATAGTCAGTGCACACAATGATGTATTTCTTTTGCCTGGATGGAGGGTCAATGGGTCCAATGAAATCCATGCCCCACTTTTCAAATGGCTCGAAAGTCCCTTGAGGTTGCAAAGGTATTTCATCCCTTGGGATAGGTTTTTCCATCCTTTGGCATCGATCACACTGTTTAGTTTACCTTCTCACATCCTGGTGAAGAGTGGGCCAATAATAACCAGCTTGTAGCACCTTGAATATTGTCCTCTTGGCTACAAAGTGACCTCCACATGGCCCATCATGACAGGTCAGAAGGATGTCAAAGACTTCCTCATATTTGACACATCTTCTCAGAATTTGATCCGGGCCTATTTTGAAGAGGTTGCCCCCAATCCAAGTGAATGGGGCGCTCTTCCTCACAATCTTGTTTTTCTCTTTGGAGGACAAGTTCGGTGGAAACTGTGCAGACACCAAGTAGTTTGGTATGTCAACAAACCATGGAGAGAGAACTGAAATGGTGAATAAGTGTTCATTCGGTAACTGATCATCAACCATTCCTTCCTCCCATGCAGGCAAAGTTAATCTAGATAACAAATCTACTACAACATTCTCCTTACCAAGATTATCAATAATAGTTAGATCAAACTATTGTAATGAAAGTAACCATCTAATAATTTGGGCATTCACATTAGGTTTATTCATCAAGTATTTAATTGTAGCATGGTTAGTATGTACAAATGTTTGGTAACCTGTAATTTAATGCCTAAATTTGTTCAATGAATGCACAAGAGCTAGGAGCTCCTTTGCAATCACTGTGTAGTTCAGTTCAACTTTTGACATATTCTTACTGATAAAGTAAATGCCATAAGGTAACTTGTCATCTATCTGGCCTAGAGCTGCTCCTATGGCTTTGTGTAAGGCATCAGCATGCATATGGAAAGGAAGTGCCCAATTTGGGCCTCGAAGAATAGTTGCAGCGGTAAACTTGTCCTTCAGGGTGTCTATGGCCTCTTAACAACTTTTTGACCATAAAAATTCTTAGTCTTTGGCCAATAAACCAAATAAAGGAGAAGATAAAATGCCAAATTCTTTTATAAATATTGATAGTATCCATATAAACCTAGAAAACTTCTGATATCCATCTGTTTTTGCGTAGGTGGGACCCTTTGGATGATGGCTATCTTATTTGGGTCTACCTACAGTCCCTTATGGGATATTGAATGACCTAGAACAATCCCTACATTCATCAAGAACTCACATTTTTCGGGACTAAGGGACAAGTTCATTTCAATGCATTTTTTCAGCACCTTCCCTAAGTCAGACATAGCCTCCTAGAAAGCACACCCATAGGGTGTAAAATCATCCATATAAATTTCTATTGCATCATGGACTAGCTCGACAAAGATACTTAGGATTGCCCTCTAGAAAGTGGCAAGGTAATTGCATAGGCCAAAAGGAAGGACATTATCAGTAAAAGTACCCCAAGGACAGGTGAAGGTGGTTTTATCTTGGTCTTCTGGGCTAATCTTGATTTGATTGTACTCATTGAACCCCTCAAGGAAAGAGAAAAACTTCTACCCTGCCAGGCCATCTAGCACTTCGTCAATGAAAGGTAGAGGGAAATGGCCCTTATTTGTTTCTTTGTTTAACTCTCTGTAACCGAAGAAAATCCTCCACTTCCCATTGTTCTTTGGAACCAACACCAAAGGAGAAACCCACTAACTATCCAAGATAGGGTAATGAACCCTACATCTAGCATCTTTTGCGGCTCTTATTTAACTATATCCTTGAGATATGGTTTCATTCTCCTTTGGGTTGTCGGACTGGTTTGCAACCTTCTTTGATATAAATGTGGTGAGTACACACCGAGGGGCGCACTCCCTTCATTTCCTTGTAACTCCAAGCAAAGGCATCCAGATGTTCCTTTAGCATGTTTCACAACTTTTCTTCTTGGTGTACAAAAATTGGGGTTGATGTTCAAAGTTCTTTCAGGGCCAAATTCTATGGTTTTTACACAAGTAGGGTTTGAATCAACTAAGCATAGATCAATATGATGGTTTCTCTTGGTTTCCTTTACTAATTCCTCTAAAGAAAAGGTGCTGGGAATTGGAATTTAGAGTATGTGTTCAATCAAATCATCTTCATCCAGTTGTCCTCCTCCCATGGTTGTTTCTAAGGTATAGAGTTGGGTTGAGTACTATTGAGCCCAAAAACTACCTCTCTTCTACACATTTTCTTAAAAAATTTCTCTTCTATTTTCCGATATTAGTGCCTCGTAAGCTATCAAAAGTTGTTACATGTTGATTTCAGGAGTGCATTTGAGTGATTTTAAAATTATATCATTGTGTGTGCTAGTTGATCTACATTTTGTTTATCAACTACGGAATGTAGCCACTTTCCACAGCTAACTCGCAATTCCACAGCCGTTTTCATTGTTCTGTAGGTTACAGGTGTCTAAAGGAGGAACGAGACACATGGGCAGCTCAGGAATGATCCACACATGGATGAGGTCCTATTTTCTTAGCCGAATTCGTGCGGAAAGGTACCGATCAAAGGGTGGTCAACAGAGAGTTCTACGTCAACTAGGACTCTATTCCTGCACGTAAAAGAAGCCCGAAGCCGTTCCTGAACTCGTGGATCCATTTTTTCCACCTGCAAGCCATCTCCATGATGCAATCCAACATCCACCTCACATAGATTTACTACTCATGGCAACCCAGAGGCTGAATCCTCGGATTTTGACCTATTCATGTGTCTATTGCTGAACAGATTCCTTTGAGATACAGTTATTGATTTCATCTATAAATATAAGCGTTTGCAAAGTAGATAGCTAGTTCTTGGTACTGTTGATATAACGTTAAATTTGCTGTTGTGTAACTGAGAGACATATTCCTCTGTTTCATAATACAAAACTCCATTTTTCACATGGTTTTTTAAGCGTGTTTTGAAGTGACAACATGTTAGTCCAAAGCTGTGCAGAGGGCGCCTATGTAGCTGAGGACCCTTCTTTTGTTTTGTATAGTTTTTCATGTATATTTTCTTTCATTTGAGATGTACATTTCTCATGCTGCGTTTATGGTTTTAATAGTTCTAATCCTGTACATGTTTTTGCAGCTTGTTACATTCTCTACTAACACTGATCAATGCACTTTAGAAGAGGTGTTTAAGTTTGGTTATGCTCGAGCTTCTTAATATAGTTTTTGCATCAAGTGGTGATCTGAGACTTTCTTCCTCTGCTGAACCTTAGTTTTCAAATTCAGTTGTTACACTTTTATTTTGTGAGATTTGTTTACTATTTAAGATAGTTTAGATATCAGTCCTTCATGCTATATGATGATATCTCCGAAGCCTTTAGCTTAACCCCATTTTAGAAGTTAATTGGCGAGCTATTGTGATTATAGGTGAAGTAATTAATTTTTCTTTCATTAGTCTACAAGTAGATAGTTTAGATGTCAGTTCATTCATGCTATATGATGATATTTTCAGAGTCTTTAGCTTAACCCCGTTTTAGAAGTTAATTGACGAAATATTGTGATTATAGATGAACTGATTGACTTTGCTTTCATTAGAGCGCAAATTAGATCATTTAAATGTCATTCTTTCATGCCATATGATGATATTTCTGGAGTTTTTAGCTTAACCCCGTTTTAGAAGTTAATTGACGAAATATTGTGATTATGGGCGAAATCATTGATTAGTTTCGAGTCTCTTTGCTTTTTGGTTTTGAGTGCAGTAGTTTATTAGATTTCAATTCTGTAATTAGGATGGACAGCAAAGATAGTAACCTCATTTTCAGTACTTCATTTTTAGCTTGATTTATGTAGATGCATGTTTACACTCTTGTTCAAGTTCTGATTTTGTAGACAACATGTTTTGAGATCTTTGAAGTTCTAAGTTTGGAAATTACCATAAGAAGCATAAACCTTGTCTTCAATTCTACATCCACACTTGATCTTTAAAAGTATTCTTAAAACTTTAAACTAGGATTTTCATTTGCATTAAACACTTTAGGAGACTAACAAGAATAAAACCCCAAAACAAGATAAAAAACTGAAAATAGTGAGGTAAGAAAAGGGTTGTCTAGCACATACAGTGCATCACACTTCATCAGTTTACGACTCCCAGATTGATAACTTATGTAGCAATTTAGGACACACTAAATTGACTAAACATTTTGGCGCCATTGTTGGGGAAGTGTAACTAGGTAGCCTATTTCTTACATTAAAAAAAGAAGTGGGAAAAATTAATAATTTCTTGAAGTATGCTCTCCTCTTGCACCTAGTGTGATCTAGAGGATCAGAAAAGAGAATTATTAGTTCAATAATTTCTTGAGTATGCTCTCTTCTTGCACCTAGTGTGATCTGAAAGATCAGAAAAAGGATTATTAGCCCAATTAAAAAAAATCATCAAAAATAAAAAAATGACATGCATAGAGAAAGAGATTCTAGGGGAAGGCTTATAGCTAGGGGCAAAAGTTCGATTTTTACAACTCCAACTCTTTCAAGGAATAGAAAAGATACATCTCCATCCCAAAATCATACCCAGCCTTAGGATTCCTAGAATTCAAGTGGTAGCAACTGAATTAGAAGATTCTCCCACACCATCTACTAAATCTGGCCTAGGAGAAGAACCCTTCTTCACCTCCATAAGGGAACCTATTGCAATGGAAGAAGTAGAATCACCTAGAGAAGAAGAGGAGGTAGAGACTCTCTTTCATCAGCCATTAATAGAAGAGCTAGAAGATTTTGAGGAAACTATCATGACAGAAGAAGTGCAAGATGGAGAATTTTCAATATTTGGAGGAGGGGGTAGAGGTAGAGGTAGACGTAGAGAAAATAATGGAGGTGGTAGAGGTAACAATGGAGGAGGTAGAGGTAACAATGGGGGAAATAGGGAAGGAGATAACTCATTTGGATTCCCTATAGTAGATGAGGAAACCCATACAACAATGAAAAACATTTCACCATTTGTCCTCCCAAACTTTTATGGATTGCGAAGTGAGGATCCTGAAACATTTCTATTTGAGTTCGAAGTCTTATGCTGAACCTATGACTATCTAGAAGACTCTCAAGAACTCATATTGCTCCCTTCAACATTGAAAGGGGCTGCTCTAAAATGGTTTATGGGATTGGTCACTCAATCTATTAGGACTTGGAATGATATGAGGCAAACATTTTTGGATAGATATCTGGATTATTGTATGCCTACTAATCATAATAATGAGGTATTCAAAATGATGCAAAAATAAAATGAGAACTTGGAGGATTTGCTTGAGAGATTTCAATACAACTTAAAGAGAGCAAACATGAACAATTTAGATGAGGAAACCTTGAAAGCCCTTTTATTGAAAGCCATTAGAGATGAATGGATATATATTTTAAACATGATAGGGAAGGGAGACATCTCTCAACTTCCACTAAGTGACATAACAGAACTATGTGTCCATCTCTCAAGGGGAAAATCTAAAACTGGGAAAGGGCCTAGAGATACTTCTATTATTAGATCAAACAAATCCACAACTAGGACAGTAAGTAGGGCAAAGATTGGTAATATGCTTGATGAGTTCAAAACTGACATTCTAGGGAGCCTTAGTGAACAACTAGACACCCTCAAAATTCAAAACAAGCAAAAAACAGAAGTTGATGCCTTGGCCATCTTTTGCCCAAAATGTAGAAAGAAACTTGATCTAAGAGAATGTCCCTTGGATGCAAAAGTTGTAGAAACATGCATGATTTGCTTAGAAAGTCATGAGACCAAGGATTGTCCTTCAATCCCAAGGCTTAAAGTTGTCTTTCAGGAGGACCCGAATTCTGTAGAATCTCTTTGCTTTGTTTCAAGAAGACCTTGGCAAGGGCAAAAAAATCAAGGATTTAACAATCCAATGAATTTTCAGCCCCCACCAAATTGGAATTCTTGGCAACAACCTTGGCCTCAACCTCAAAATGAGTATCAATCTCAATCATGGCCACAAGGGGTACAAAATCCTTATGGGATATTTGCTCAATATTATCAATATCCTCCATCTTATCAGGGCTATCCTCCCCCACAAAATCAACAACAAAATCCACAACTTCCAAATCAAAGCCCACAACTTTCATTGCCATTTCCACAACAACAACCTCCTCAACAAAATCAAAATCCTCAACTCTTGCTTCCATTTCAACTAAAGCCAAATCAACTACCTACCCAACCATTACAAAATCCCAACAATAAAAACCCTCAGAATGCTTACATGGTAGAAGGAAAACCATTTCCTACCTACATGATTGTTCTACTAGATCTTAATGATGTTCAACTTAGATCTAGTTGGATTTTAGAAAAGGAAAAACCTTCTATAGATGTCCAAGAGCAAGATACTTCTAAGGAGGATTCTCTAAAATTCAATAAAAGTTTTGAAGAAGCATCCCTTCAAAACCAAACCATTCAAAAAGAAAAAAAAAAGAGTCAACCCCTACAACTCCTATAGTTGAGCAACCTGTATTTGCATCCACACCTCCTTTTCCTAAGAGATTGCAAATTGACAGGGGGGTGGAAAAACAAATCTTGTTGCCTGACTATGATTTCCTAGATGAATTAAGGAATGTTTGTATCAAGATTCCCTTGCTACAAGCCATTAGAGAGATTCCTATTATAGCAAAAACAATAAAGGAGTTGAGTATCAAATGACCAGGTAGGAAACCAAGAGACACAAAAAGAATCCACCTGGTAGGAAAAATAGTAGATATCATGATGGGAAAGATTACCATGTAGAAATATGTGGATCCAAGTAGTCCAATTGTCAAGACACACATAAATGGAATAGAAATTCCAAATACATTGATTGACTTAGGGGCTGCTATGAGTAGACAAACTATGGAACAACTTAAACTTCCTAATCTTCTTTTCACACCTACCTTACTGCAACTTGCAGATAGATCAGTAATCAAAATAGATGGTGTATTGGAAGATATTTCGGTCTTCTTAGATTCTTGGGAATATCCAGTGGATTTCATGATTTTGACTCCCAATAATAATCTAGGAGGACACCCACTAATTTTAGGAAGACCTTGGCTAGCCACAACTGATGCTTTTATTAGTTGTAGATCTGGTGACATGTACATTTATGATGGTAGTTCAGCAAAGAAATTTACTTTGTATCCTCCAGCAAAAGAAATCATAGCAATAGGAGACAATGAATGGGTCGATGATGAAGATGTTATACAACATGTCTTTACTCTCTCTGAAGTTAGTGAAGATAGTCAAATCCTAAACACGTTAGAAAACTTTGAAACATCTTCAAAATATGATCACACACAATTTCATTTAGATTGTGATATTGAATTCTTTTCATCAAGGCAAATGTCTCTCTACTCTATGGAAGAGTTTGGTAGTTCTACAGTTGAAATTTTTCCAAATAAAACATTGAATATCAATACAAATTTGGAAAAGTTACAACAAGAAGAGCTAACCAAAATCTTACAAAAACATTCTGTTGCATTTGCATGGGAGTATACTGATATGAAAGGTATTGACCCTAAGACTTGCATCCATCATATCTATATTGAGGAAAACAGTAGACCAATTAGACAACCTTAGATAAGGATGAATCCAAATCTTAGGGAGATTGTATGAGAAGAGCTCCAAAAATTACTCAATGTGAACTTCATTTACCCAATCTCAGATAGCCGATGGGTTTCTCCCTTGGTGATAGTACCCAAAAAGAATGGTAAATGGAGGGTGTGCATTGATTACAGGGAATTGAATAAGCAACCTTGAAGGGATCCACTTTTCCTTTGCCCTTTATCGATCAAGTATTAGATACATTAGCAGGCAAAAAGTTACTTTTCATTTTTGGATGGTTTTAGTGGTTATAATCAAATTCAGTAGGCACCTGAAGATCATGATAAAACCACATTTACTTGTCCATGGGGAACTTTTTCCTACCAAGTGCTTCCTTTTGGATTATGTAATGCACTTGCAACATTCCAAAGAGCAGTACTAGGAATTTTTTCTGATCTAATCCATGATTGTGTAGAGGTATATATGGATGATTTTACAGTCTATGGTAATGCATTTGAAGAAGCCTTGGAAAATTTGGAAAAAGTCCTTATAAGATGTAAAGAAACAAACCTTTCATTAAGCCATGAAAAATGGTTTATGATGTTTCCTGAAGGTATTGTTTTGGGACATCATATTTCAGGGGATGGGATTAAAGTAGACAAATCCAAAGTTGAAGTCATCTCCAAGTTACCTATTCCAAATTGTCAAAAATATGTTAGAATTTTTCTAGGATTTAGTAGATATTATAGAAGATTTATAGAAAACTTTACCAAAATAACATCTCCACTCTTCAAACTGCTTACAAAAGGCTATGAATTCAAGTGGAGTCCTGATTTCCAATCAGCATTTGAAGCTTTTAAAACAAGAATATCTGAAGCACCTATCTTGAGAGGACCAAATTGGAAACTTCCTTTCCATATTTCTACAGATGCTTTAGATACAGTTCTAGGAGCTGTATTGGGACAAAAAGACTTGGTTCCTTATGCCATTTACTATACTAGTAAAAATTTGACTCTCACTGAGTTGAATTATACTATGACTGAAAAAGAGTTCTTAGTTGTTGTTCATGCAATTAATAAGTTCAGACATTATATAATAGGCTATGAAACTTCTATTCATACTGATCATTCTGCAATTAGATATCTGATGAACAAACCCATTACTAATGGCAGAGTTACAAGATGGCTCCTACATTTACAGGAATTCAGTATTACTGTGTTAGATAGACCTGGGAAACAAAACATAGTTGCTAATTTCTTGTCTATGATTTAGAATATCAAAGAGGGCTTTACTGTAGAGGATAAGTTTCCTAATGAATACTTATTTGCAGTAGCTACTAAAATTCCTTGGTTTGCAGATATGGTTAACTATTTGGTTACAGGGCAACTACCTCCACATTTATTTCCTAGTGAAAGAAGAAAGATTATTTAGGATAGTTCAAGATATTCATGGATTTCTAATGAATTGTTTAAAACAGGGCCAGACTTTGTGATCAGAAGTTGTGTTAGGGAAGATGAAATGTCTGATATTATCAAAGCATGTCATGATGAATTGTGTGGTGGACACTTTGTTGACAAGAGGAAAGCTTATAAAATCCTTTCTTTAGGATATTATTGGTTGTCCCTCTTCAAAGATGCAAAACAATACGTCAAAAGGTGTGATAGCTACCAAAGGGTAGGGAAACCTACCCACTCAAATGAGATGCCATTAAAACCTCAGGTACTCATCGAACCCTTTGAAAAATGGGCTTTAGACTTTATTGGACCTATTAATCCTCCATCTAAATAGAAAAAGTATATATTGGTATGTACGGATTATGTCACTAAATGGGTAGAAGCCAAAGAATTATTTTCTGCTACTGAAAATACAGTAGTTAATTTTCTTTATGAGGATATTTTTACTCACTTTGGTGTTCCAAGAGAAATTGTGACAGATCAGGGAAGTCAATTCACATCTATAATGATGGAGAAGTTGATGGAAGAGTACAAGGTCAAGCATAGAAAATCCACTCTTTATCATCTGCAAGAAAATGGTCAAGTGGAGTCCATAAACAAAGTAATTGAAGGCATCATTACCAAGAATGTGCATATACACAGAAGATATTGGGCAGAAAGGCTTCCTGAAGCCTTATGGACCAACAGAACTATATGGAGGAACACAACAGGGCACACTCCCTATGAACTTGTTTATGGGAAGGAAGTTCTGCTCCCCATTGAGTTCCAAGTCAAAACCTTCAAGATGGCAGTTCAGTTGGGAATGGATCTATCATAAGCTCAAAATCATAGACTGGAGTAGTTGAATGAACTAGATGAGATCAAACAAGAAGCAGTTCAAAGAATTGATCTAGTTCAGCGGCAGAGAGCTAAGTAGCATGACAAATACATCAAGGACAAAAAGTTTCAAGAAGGAAATTGGGAATTTCTATTTGATTCAAAGTTCAAAGATTTTCAAGGTAAATTTTAGACTCATTGGCTTGGGCGATATGAGATTGAAAAAGTTTTTAGCAATGGAGTGGTAAGAATCAAAACAATTGATGAGCATCAAACTCCTCTCATTGTGAATGGTCATAGATTGAAGATTGATCATAAGCCACTCTCAAAGGAGGAATTTATAAAAATCTTTCAAGATAATTTTGCAATGAGGCTGGTGAACAAGAATCATTCTTCTCCACTAGCCTAGTCTTTGTTCTTTTCATCATCGTCTAAAAAAAAATATATATATATAAGCCTAAAAATCAATCACTGATTGGCAGTCTTATACAGAAAATATGGGGCGAAAATCAAAATATTCTGACACCCTATATTTTCTAAAAAAAAATAAATAAAAAAATCCCTCATTTCACTTATAGTTTGTTTCATTCCATTTCGCTCCGTCTCGCCACCACATTCCATCAATAAAATTTCTTTCAGTTTATCTTCATATTCACCTTTCCATGTATCATCCATAAAGTCATTTTTCATTTCCATTCATTCGCCAAGTCATATGTTATTCACTATGTCAGTTTCTGCAGCTAAATTCTGATTCCGTAGCTAATTGCTGATTCCGCAGCTAATCCTCTATTACTTTGTAGTGACAGTCAAGTGATTAGCCAAATAATAATAGAAGCAAGATGCATGTATGAAAGAATAAGATCTTTGAAGACATCATCACCTAAAATCACCTACAGAGGTAGGCAATTAAAAGTTAGCAAAACAAAAGAGGTATGATTCTAAGGTATGAACAAAACCATTTTCAAATAGCATTTCAAATGCATAATTTGTATAGTTTGTAAATCACAAGCTCCATAATGTGTAATGATTTGACTTGATGGCTGCCTTAACTCCAACATATCCTCCACATCAATCCTAATGGTCTCATAATCCACTCCCGAGTTTAACTCGTACTTAGTCATACATCCTTATTACACTTGTTAAAATGGCTAATCATGCAGATGTGAGATGATTGAATACAACTCTCTTCCACTGACGTTCCACTCCACAACATTTTTATGAACCCACTGACGTCCACTCCGCAACCTTTTATGAACTAAAACTCTATTCAGTTTCGCAAGTTTCATGAGTGACACTCTACCTCTACGCTTTCACACTGGGTTTTACGATTCTCGATCCATTGTTGTTTACACAAACTTTTTCTCCATGAATCCACTCTCATTTCATGCTCCACATTCTTCCCATTTTGTAATCACTAATTTTCTTCGCAGCCCTCTGCCATTTTCCACTCACATAACTGTTCTGCTCCCGTAAAACTATCATTTACAGAGGTATCTTTGTAGTAAGAAGGAGGAATGGGTCTTATAGTGAGAATTCAGCCTGAAGGAGCTAAATGTTTGGAGGGATACCCGCAGCTTAAGAGCACATTGAAGAAGGCAATATGGTTTTAGTATATTAAGAAGTTCAAGGGTCATAATAAGGAAGTTACAAAAACATTTGCAAGATCTTTCAATGGTGTAAAAGTTAAAATTTGGGACATCAAATTTCCAGTGATGGAGTCATCCATTGCAGCAGCAACAGAGCTTCCACAAGAAGGGGAGAGATGGTTTAAGAACAAGGAATTCGATGAAAAAGTCTGGAGGGTCATTCTTTGTAATCCAGGTATGGAGGTATCAATCTTTAAATGAAGAATTCCTGTTTCAGCCTTAAAATATAGATGGACTAGTCCATTGTTGATCATTCAGAAATTCATTACGTGCGAGGGTAGGTATGGCTCCATGTACATGTATCATATCAGATTATTAAATGAATTTCTTGGAGAATGAAACTATGAACCTCCCTTATTTCTTGTTGAGTAGTTTGAGAAAAATGTCTACTATTGTGCAAAAGAATATAGATGATGTGGAGCCCCATCTCTACCATCATTGCCTTATTAAGATCCTGGTTGAGAATCATTTGAAAGAGAGGAAAGATACATGGGAAAAATTCCTATTTAGGAATTTCTTCCAAGACCCTCCTAAAGTGCTTGAGGGAAGTTAAACAAAGAAAAGTAGGATGAAAAGAACAAATTTAACAATCCAAGATACGCCTACAAGTGTGACCAAGGAAACCAGTAAAAAATAAATGCCTTTTGAAACATTGGCTGAGATTAGGAAACAAGTAAAACAAAAAGGAAAAAGGAATATTGAAGACATTTACCAAACTCCTGAGCCTTCTTCAAAAGAAGAGCAAGTGCTTTCTGAGAGATTAATTTATCTTAAAGAACAGTCAACTAAGGAAAAAGAAAAAGGAAAGGAGAAACAGAGCATAGAAAAGGGAGACACAAGCTCACAAGGTCTAAGAAGAAGCTCTAGATTAAAGGTCAAATTGAAGAAAACACAAATCAAAGGAGCTCACTTCATAGACCTGGGAGGTGAAACTTCAGATCAGTGACTAGAAAACACCACTCCTAATCAAAGTCCACAGTATTCTCCTTCTCCTCAATTAGATTTTGAAACCAATCCAAGGAAGACAACACCAGAAATTGATCAAACTCAGAAACAGATGTATGATTTCAATGAATCATTGGAAAAGACTACAACAAAATAGGGAACTTCATTTAACCAGCCAGGTACAGCTCAAGAAACTTTGATCCAGTCATTGAAGCAAGAAATTTATGAGCTGGAAGTCCTAAACAGACATATCCAAAAGGAAAATGAAACATTAAAAGAGCAAAACAAATTGGACAAAATTATCCATGACAATACCATGCTACATTTAGGATTATGGCACAAGAAAAATAGAAAACTGAAGAAGAAAAATAGGAGGTTGAGTAGAGCCCTCATCAATCTCAAGTACAGATGCCATATGATGAAGCCCAGGATGACAGTAACGGCAAGGAAGAAGAAGAAAAAGTTAGATGTCTCAGCAGAAGTTTCAGAACAGATGAATTGAAGAAAGGATATGTACAGTTTTGGTTGCATGAGGACATGCAACATCTTCACAGTGGGGGTATGTTGAGCCCCAAAACTACCTCTCTTCTACACATTTTCTTAAAACTTTTCTCTTCTATTTTTCCATATCAGTGCCTTGTAAGCTATCAAAAGTTGTTACATGTTGATTTCAGGAGTGCATTTATTTTCAAATGATATCATTGTGTGTGCTAGTTGATCTAGGTTTTGTTTATTAGCTATGGAATGTAGCCACTTTCCGCAGCTAACTCGCAATTCCGTAGCCATTTCCATTGTTATGTAGGTTACAAGTGTCAGAAGGAGGAACGAAACACATGAGCAGCTCAGGAATGATCCACACATGGATGAGGTCCTATTTGCTTAGCCGAATTCGTGAGGAAAGGTACTAGTCAAAGGGTGGTCAACAGGGAGTTTTACGTCAACTAGGACTCGGTTGTTGCATGTAAAAGAATCTTGAAGCTATTCTTGAACTCGTGGATCCATTTTTTCCACCTGCAGGCCATCTCCATGATGCAATCCAACATGCACCTTGCATAGATTTACTGCTCATGGCAACCGAGAGGCTGAATCCTTGGATTTTGACTTGTTCACGTGTCTATTGCTGAACAAATTTCTTTGAGATACAATTATCCATTTCATCTATAAATATAAGCATTTGCAACACAGATAGTTAGTTCTATTGATATAGCGTTAATTTTGTTGTTGTGTAACTGAGAGACATATTCCTTTGTTTCATAATACAAAACTATGTTTTTCACATGGTTGTTTAAGCGTGGTTTGAAGTGACAACGTGTTAGTCCAAAGCTATGCAGAAGGCCCCTGCGTAGCTAAGGTCCATTCTTTTGTTTTTCATATTTTTTCATGTATATTTTCTTTCATTTGAGCTGTACATTTCTCATGTTGTGTTTATGGTTTTAATATTTCTAATCCTATACATGTTTTTGCAGCTTGTTACATTCTCTACTAACACTGATCAATGCACTTCAGAATAGATCTTTAAGTCTGGTTATGCTCGAGCTTCTTAATATAGTTTTTGCATCAAGTGGTGATCTGAGACTTGCTTCCTCTGTTGAACTTTAGTTTTCAATTTTAGTTGTTATGCTTTTATTTAGTGAGATTTGTTTACTGCTTAAGATAGTTTAGATATCAGTTCTTAATGCTATATGATGATATCTCCGGAGCCTTTAGCTTAACCCCGTTTTAGAAGTTAATTGTCAATCTATTGTGATTATAGGTGAAGTAATTGATTTTGCTTTCATTAGTCTGCAAGTAGATAGTTTATATGTTAGTTCTTTCATGCTATATGATGATATTTGTGGAGTCTTTAGCTTAGCCCCATTTTAGAAGTTAATTGATGAAATATTGTGATTATAGATGAACTAATTGACTTTGCTTTCATTAGAGTGCAAATTAGATAATTTAAATGTCATTTTTTCATGCCATATGATGATATTTCTAGATTCTTTATCTTAGCCCCGTTTTAGAAGTTAATTGACGAAGTATTGTGATTATGGGTGAAATCATTGACTAGTTTTGAGTCTCTTTACTTTTTGGTTTTGAGTGTAGTAGTTTATTAGATTTCAATTCTGTAATTAGGATGGATAGCAGAGATAGTAACCTCATTTTCAGTAATTCATTTTTAGCTTGATTTATGTAGATGCATGTTTACACTCTTGTTCAAGTTCTGATTTTGTAGACAACATGTTTTAAGATCTTTGAAGTTCTAAGTTTGGAAATTACCATAAGAATCATAAACCTTGTCTTCAATTCTACACCCACACTTGATCTTTAAAAGTATTCTTAAAACTTTAGACTAGGATTTTCATTTGCATTAAACACGTTAGGAGACCAACAATAAAAAAACCCCAAAAAAATATAAAAAACTAAAAATAGTGAGGTAAGAAAAGGGTTGTCTAGCACATACAGTGCATCACACTTCATCAGTTTACGACTCCCGGATTGATAATTTATGTAGCAATTTAGGACACACTAAATTGACTAAAAAAGTACATTTCATCTTCTTCCTCCTCTTCTAGCCATAAAGGTAAGTCATGTTCTAGAGATGGTTGAGAAAAAGGGTAGAAGACTAACTTCTTGGACATATGCCTATTTTTTATAGTCATATTTCCAGCCCTGCAGCTGATCTAGGCATTGGTAGTGGCTAACCAAGGCCTCCCAAGTATGAGAGGATAACTAGTAGGCTTGGCCTTAGGCTAGAGAACTAGGAAGTCTTTAGGGTACTCCCAAGAGTCAATGGATACCATCACATCCTCAACAATCCCCTTAGAGGTTACTGTGGAATGGTCTGCAAGTTGCAAGACTGTTGTGGTCTTTCTTAATGAACCCTGGAGATTGAGCTTAAGCATGGTGTCCTTGGTCATTACATTAATGGAAGCCCTAAGATCAATCAAAGTGTGTGGAACAATGGTGCCATTGATGTGCACATATACTTAAGGGCTTCCAGGGTCCAAATACTTTGGGCAAATTACCTGCCCCAGCATTAAGTCAGACAGTTGTCCAATGACATTAATGGTAGGGGTGTCTCTCTTTCACCTCCCTGGATGTTTAAAACAATTCTGTTTAATAAACTTGTTGTAAATAGGTACATCATTGATGGCTTGGAGAAGTGGAATTTTTACACAGATTTTTCAATTCACCTAGAATTTCATTCTCTTCTCATGTAGGTTGGGCTGGATGAGTTAATCTCTCAGGAAAGGGTGGTGGATTCACTCTAGGCATGCTTTCATCTCTTTCCTCCTCACTCTCCCTAGGTGGAGGTGGAGGTTGGTTATCTAGGAGTACTCTCCAAGATCTTAGGTTGATTTCCTGAATCTCCATAGCATAAGCAGGATAAGATGTCTCTCCACTGTACACTTGTTGTGCCTATCTGTTGTTCAGGTTTGGATTTGGATGGGCAGGCATCTAAGGTTGTTTAGGTAGATCAGGGTGTAAAATATGTGGTTGAGTAGGAGGTGAAGGAAATAAAGCCGGAGCATTCTTGTATGGGGGCCTCCACCCCTAGGGTAGTGCATTCCACTGAGGTTGTGGCAGAGTATATGGCAGAAATGACTGGATGGTCGGCTGGGAATGGTATTGAGGAGAAAACAACCAAGGAGGAGGTGTAAACTAGGAGGGATGAGCAGGGGGGGCCCAAGAGGGAATGGATGTGTTCTAGTTAGGGCTATAACATGCATGGGGGATGACCCTTACATGCCTTTCTAGTACAGTCAAGGCCCATGATGCCTCCTTTGATTTATGTAGCAGAGTTGTTCAGTCACCCCTTCAATTCCCTAATACATAACTTTTAGTCCAAGTAGAGAAGGTCACTTGTTTGTGGAGTGGTTTTCTTCACAGGTAAAGTAGATTTCAATAAGGTTTAATGGACATTCATTCCTAGGGTGCCACCTTGTGCATCTAGGGTAGAAGATGGCTAATGCTCTTTCTGCTTCCTCCTTCTTTCTCTTAATGTGCATAGTGTCCATCTGTAGGGAAAAGGTTTGCAACATTTCACTCTTGAAACTTCCATCACATTTCCAATTTCACCTTTTATGGATGTGTTGGAAGAGGATGGGCTGGACATTGGTTGACTACCCCTGCCCTTTTTCCTAGATGCCTTAGAATGATTCCTAAAGATAGTATTGATGTCTTCAGAGGGTACTTGGTAGATGTCCCCTCTTGCTAGTAGGTTTAGGGTATCCATAAGATCTTCCCTTACCCCTCGGAGTAGGACTAGCTATAGTGACTCAATATCAAGTGTGCACCTGGCCCTTTTGTAGCTAAGCTGGAATCTTTCTTCATAATCCTCTAGGGATTCATCATGCCATAAGGTCATCCTGAAAAATTCTTCTTTAGTGTCTTTGGACCTGCAGTAGTCTCGATACTTGTTGTTGAAGTCATGCTGCATCTGAGCCTAGGTTGTGATGCTATCCCTAGGTAAACCCATGAACCAGCATAGAGCTGCATCCTTGAGAGTGGATGGCAATAGTTTCAACTTCTGCTCATCAGTAGTGTAATCATAAGTTCTACATATGACAACAAACTCAAACAAGAAATTGTTTGGATCTTCTCAGGTTAAGCCATGGAAATGAGGAAGAGTAGAGGGACTTATGTTTTTCATCATGGTATCCCCATTAGTTTCTTTGATGGGAAAGGCACCCTCAATTCTTTCTCTATCTCCTCTATCATTTTTATTTTCAACCATTAGGTCAGTTGGAATGGGTTCTCCTTCTTCTTCTCCCCCTGTAGGCTCTTCAAAAAAATCTGGTTATTCATCCAAGGGGTCCTCCAATTCACAACTATCAAAGAAGAGGGAAGGTTGGCTATTTGAAGTGGTGGGAGTATTTGGTAGAAATTTTCCTAATTTGTCCCTATTCCTACAAGGCATGAAAGAAGTGTTTCTTCTTAGTTTTGTGTTTTTTCTTCAAGATTTGAAACTAATTTCAGAATTGAAATCACAAACTGAATTGAAGCTAACTGCTTGAATGAAATCTCACTTGCAG
The DNA here is from genome assembly GCA_000404065.3 of Pinus taeda. Taxonomy (NCBI): domain Eukaryota; kingdom Viridiplantae; phylum Streptophyta; class Pinopsida; order Pinales; family Pinaceae; genus Pinus; species Pinus taeda. Next base: position 21,584 of record APFE031696937.1, read on the forward strand.
AATGGAAAAAAAAGAAAACTAACTTACAATTACTTTTGCAAACATGAACCTAATAGCAGAATGTAAGAGATAAGAAATGGAATATAGAAAGCATAAAATCACAACTCAAACACCTCCCTGGCAATGACACCAAATTGTGATGAGCACTAGTATTGTAGCAAGAAGAATGCAACTCTTGGGGCTACCAAATTTACTTTATCAACCCGGGGTTCATACAAACTTGGA
>APFE031696955.1:0-10458 GCA_000404065.3 Pinus taeda
GAGTCCGCTATGAAACAGCCGAGTTGATTAGGCACGGAACCCAGACGCTAATGCAAGCATTTTAACTGATTTTTTTGGGATTTTAAATTCGTTTGATGGTTATTTTGGAGTTCAAACAGTTATCAGGGATGCATTGATTTTTTATGAAGACCCCTTTATTTGCAATGTTTAAATGCCTGCAATACTGTTATAAAACAAACTTGCTTTTTTCAATAAGTTTTCTTGATTGCTCCTGGAGAACTTAATAGGATTTGTTTTCTGTTAATAGTTAAAGATCCAGTCTAGTGTCAAAGTAAATGATTAACTTTTTGTTGCAATTTATTTCTTTTTAATCTTTGTCTTTATTCACCTAGGAGATGCCCTAGCCACTCCCTTGAGATACTGTACAGGTTACCTTTTGTAAATTTGTCGGCATGGATTTAATGTCTATGACAAAGTTTCATGTCAGTGTTCAAGTCATTGGAAAGCTCTTGTGGAATAAATACTCTGTTCAATGGGTTTAAGTTTTTGTTCATCTATATGGAGTATCTAGATTCTACTATCAATACTTCCCTAATGGGAATTCTCTTCCTTTATTGGATTTGAGAATGCTTCCAGAGGAATCATCTAAGCATAGTCACCTGGTTAGAGTTTGTATTCAAATTTGGCTATCATGAAATTCAGAAAAAAGTTGCCATACAAAAGGCAGTTGATAACATTTGCCATTATATATAATATTTTTTACATAATTTCTTTATATATATATATATATATCATGTAATAAATATTATATTTATATAACATAATATAGTTGATTGATTTTGTTAATATAGCTGACAACTTAGTTAAGGTAGTGATTTCATTAGTAGTGGTCTTAATGTATTTGCATTTGATATTTTAGGAAATTTATTGTCTATGTGATCTATACAGATGGTAAAGGTATATAAAAGAATTTGTAAATGGCAGAATCATTTCTTTGGTGAGTGACTAATTTGCAGAAATCCAAACATCCATATGAGAGATGACATGATGCATCCATACTATGGACTTAAGGCACATTCAATCACTATATCCATATACACAGACTGGTCACAAAGGGCATGTTTTGACCATGGTACATGCATTTATGGAGGCATGAGGGCACATTCTATAAAATCTCATCCAACAACCATTTAAAAACACATTGAAAATTATGTATTAAAAGGTGGTTAGGTTGATTGGTGATTTTAATGGCCGAACTTCACTAAGTATATGAGGCCTTTCTTCAGATGCGTTGAATATCAAACTTTACAGATGAAATCCGATGAATGTGATGACTTAATATCTATGATCCTAAAGCCCCCAAAACTTAGGCTGTTAGCTTAAAGTGGGACACCATTTGTAGTTTTAATTTGGAGGGAATGAGGCCTTTGGGCAAGACTGAATGACCATGATGGTTTTATTGTCTTTCGACCATCCTCCTGTTGATTTTTCATAGGATCTTCTAAGTGATAATTACTTCCTTTGATTTCTTACTTCAATCTTTTCTTGCATTCAAATCCATCATAAATCGGTTACATAGAAGATCCCAACAGTGGAAACAAAATGCCAGTAGGGCATAAAGAGACATATAAACAAGAGACATAAGGATTTACCTTGGGAAAACCCACAAGAATTCAACAAAGATACATCTAATTCTTCAAGTCAAACATAAAGTCAAACTGACTAGTAGCATAGCCCTGGCCACACCTGGTCAAACTGCCCTCCTAGACAAGACAATCTTTTCCTCAAACAATTCTGCCTGGTCTACTCAGGGTTCAACCCTTTTCCTGCCCCAAAGTTTGTTCCTTTTTCTGCCTTAGAGTTCGAACCCCTTGATCCAAAAACAAAAGTGAAGGTATTACTGAACAATTTGCAGGTTAGTTTATGTATCTTTATGCAACAAATCAAAATTGTGAAAACACACAAGCTTAAGTTAAATTGCAGTTTAAAGTAAAAGAGAGCAAAAGTGCAGCATAAGACAAACACAAGTTGATAACGGAGTTCACCCATCTTGGGCTACATCTCCGGGTCCAACTTCCAATGGTGACTGCTTTATTAAGATGCTCAAGTGTTCATTACATCAAAATACAAGCCTCAACTTGCAAAAATAATACTCCCATGTGGTCTAGAACACTAAAAAATCCCATTCTAGGCTCTTGTTGCATTAATAAAGGCTTCAAAATGAGCAAAATGTCCTCCTTTTAAATTATGTCTGCAAAATTGTTTTATAAAAGGTCTCGGCCTGCTAATTATCCAACAAAAGAGGCTCTGTGGCCCAACAGTGGCACATTTGGTTGAGAGACCAGAGGTCTCAGTTTCGAATTGTCGGAGTTGGAGGCGCCATGGTTGTTTTAAATATTAAATAATTTTTTTAATAAGCGGTTAGCCCCTCGCCCATATCGCTCCCGTCGTGGTCGTATTAACAACCCTACACCCGTCGTAATTGAGGGCTATGTTGAATCTGCCCCCTTCTCCTTTCGTCGTGGTCACATTAACACAACAATAACCGTGGGCTTAGCCGGTCGGGCATGCTTGTCGGCCTGCCCATTACCCCGAACCGTTGGACCATTCGTCAACAAATAAATGCCGAGGCCATGGGCTATCAGAACTTCAGTAGCCAAGAGCTTGATTTTTCATGTTACAAATAAGGATCTTAGAGCTCAATTTATAGAAAAAATGAGAGATCTAGATCCCTCTCCAAGTGAAAACAACTAGGTCCAATGAGTTGCAAAAATTTGATTTGATGCTAGGAGAAAACAACTAGTTGAAAGCTTGATCTGTGTCAAAATAATCTTGTCCCTTGATCTAGAGGAAAAAATTCAATTTTCTTGAAGATGGAGTTGATTCTGGTATCCTTTTTTCCCAAACTTTTCCTTGAAATTTTCTCCTTCAACTTAACCATCTTGGACCAAGAAATTTGATTTTTCTTGGACCAACAAATTTTTTGTAGGATTTTCCTTGCTTGAATCATGGAGATTCCTTAACTTTTTCCTTGATTCCTTCCTCGGGAAAGTCCACAACGTTTTTTAATTAATTTTCACTAGGAGAGAATTTACTTTTCTCTCATTTTAATTTTCGGACCAATTTCTAGCTCATTAATTTGCCATTATTTTGTCAGAAAATAAAAATATGACACTAGAGGGGTATAAACATATTTTTCCACCCTCAAAGTGTGTTTAGATAGAAATTTTAGGAGTTGAGGTGTAATTTTAAGTACTCATACCCCCTACAAATTCTATAGACAACACTTTTTACATCTTTACATCAAACATTACATACAAATCCTGTTTAGGAGAAATTTGACAATTAAAAACTCACCACTAGGCACAACCAAATTCTACTAGACTTTAGATATAATATACTATGGTAATTTACATAGACTCTATATGCTAGGACTCATGTAAGACTTCACCATCGAGCCCCACTCTAGCTTTGGGGGATGTGTGGGAGAAAAACTTAACCAATTATTTAATGTTTGGGAAACATAAATAATTATCTAAGGAAAAAAACCTCCCTAGAGTGAAACTCTTGCAAAAATCTTAAGCTGCCTATATGTTTTACATGGCTTTCTAAACATACTAGAATCATTTTTTATATAATGGCCCATAGGGTTGCAGAATGTGGATTACAATTGAAGACCAAAAGTTGCATTAAGATGAAGTCTGAAAATTTTGATTGCTCTGAATAAGTCTTAAGTGTACTTTGCTATAGGGTAGTTGACACTTGAGTGGTCAACAAGTATTATGTAAAAAAAAAAAAAAAATGAAAAAGAAAAGAGGGCCCAATTTTTTTGAAGTTAAAAAATTAAATTAAAAAAAGAGACTTAGGGGATTTGGTGGTGGTCGACAACCAAGTTGCTAGCAACCTTTAGGGCAGCCGACAGTTAGCTGACCGATCGACCAACAACAACGACACCAGGGTCCAACACTAGTGCAGGGACAATGAACCAACCATTGATAGTTGGGCACCACTTGAAGCGATGGATAAAAAGTTGGGTGGCTGAGCACGATCCGGTTGGAACAACCAACATGTGGTTAAGAAGAGCATAACCGCAGAGACAACTAGACAAAAGTTTGTGGTGCAACATAACATGAACAAGTGTGCATTACAAAGGCGACCAAAAGAGCCAAGAGGAGCCTGGAGACAAGAGAAAGGCATTGGGTTCTACATAGAGGTGACCACATGACAGTCCTGAAAGTGAATTGAGGATTAAGAAACCAACGCTAGTGACAACTAAGATTCGACAGACGATCAACACGACATAGTAAGCATGGATGGGCAATGACTCATGCTATAACTAACAAAAGAAAAACGTGCCTACAACAATGGTTAGGGCCTGACGTAGGTTCAGTTTGCTTGGTGACAAGTGATTTGAAACACTGGGTCATAGAGACAAGAGTCTAACAATCAATCACGATCGAGAGAAGTTGCCGCGAGTTGCCATAGTGGTTGCGAGCTTGAAAATAGTGGGGTGCGTGGCAAGAAGCAAGGCTTGATAGGTTGTGGCACAACCACATAAAGATGTAGAATACAGGGGTTGGGCACCAATAGACTAGTAGAGTAGTTGGCGAAGGGGCTCGTGAAAAGAAAGCGATAGTGTGGTAGGGCTGTAGACCATAGGGATCAGGTTGACAAGCAGATTGTAGTGCGAGGGGTTCACTTAGGTAGTAGGGTGCAAGTTTGATTAATGCAGTGGGTCATCCAAATAATAATTAACTATAGGTCAATTTGACAATGATGGCTACTAGGTTACATTATGAGGACAAGTTGGATGGGGTAGGAAATTTCAACCCATAGGAGCAGATTGTTTTGCAATTTTAGGAGCAAGAGTTATGGGATATCATGGAGAAGGTTGTCACAATTCCAGTAATCCTGCTCAATTGGTTGAGTTTAATAAGAAGAACGTGAAGGTCAAGAAAACATTCCTGGACTCCATTAAAGACCATATTATACCTCGTAACGGGAAAGAAGAACACTTTTGAGATGTGGGCATCCTTAACTAAGTTGTACTAGAGTACAAACCAAAACAGAAAGATGGTGTTGAAGGAGAAACTAAGAAACACCAAGATGTCTGAAGCTGACACAAATCCATCATACCTAACTAGGATCACTCAATTTAGAAATGATTTGGAAGCAGTAGGGGAAACTATTGATAGGGAAGAGTGGATCAGAACAACCTTGAATGGCTTTCTTCAAAAATGGGATGTCTTTGTTGATGGGATTCTCACATGGGAAAATTTGCGCAGTTGGGATAGATTGTTGGATGATTTCATACAAGAAGAGGCAAGGAGATGTTCCAAAATTGTAGGCCAACATGATGGTAAGGATGATGAGGAGAATTTTGCTCTTGTTGTAAAAGGCAAAAGTAAAGGGAAGTGGGGGATCTTCTTCCGTGAAGGACATGAACAAGGTGAAGTGCTTTGCGTGTCACAAGATTGGTCACAATGCGAGCTAGTGTCCATACAAGATGAAGAAGAAGGAGGATTAGGTGGCTACTTCAACATCAACTGAGATTAATGACTTTGTGGAGAATTTTGAGAAGGAATTTTCTCTAGTTACTCATGTTTTCGATAGTAGTACTGTTGTGTTTGAGGAAAGTGGTTTATGGTTAATGGACAGTAGAGCATCCGATGACATGACGAGTATGAGGATAATGTTTGCAATATTTCAGAGACAGGCTTAGACTGTAGTGAGTGTAGTGGGACTAGTACCATGCATGTAGTGAAGGGGGTTGCATGTGTCAGATTCCAGCTAAAGTCAGGAGGATTTTGGGAGGTGAAAGGGATGTTGTTTGTTCCAGGGTTGATGGTATACATACTCTCAGTATTAGCATAGGAGGATGTTGGATATAGATTTTTTGTTTTTGGTTTAATTTATTTTCCGGGATGGATAGGTGCTTCTATATTCAGAGGGGGCGACCTTGGATGCAACTGTAGTGCTTGGGATGAGACCAGGGCCGTCAAACAGGTTGTTGGGACAACTTGTGGGTATGTCCAAGGGGATCTTGGATACAAGATTAGTTTTAGTTGTTGAGAGGGAGAAGGTGGCGTGGAGGAGTGATTTCTTAGGTATTGCCAAGAGCCTCAACTGGTATAATATGACATTGCAAGATGCCCAGGAGGAATATCTTAGGAGCATGGTTGGAAGAAATAGGTCTTCAGATCAGATTCCGAAGCAAGTAGCAGGGTGGTCTTCTAGTTTAGAGGGAGCAACTACAACAATAGATGACATGGTGGTGTTGGAGACAAATCTAGGTGGAGGAGGTTCTTCCAGAAGTACCTCCCTTGCTAAGAGGGAGTGCTGAGTTTTGTATCTTGCAAGGTACTTCTAGTCTCGTGCCTTGACTAGAAAGCCCTTGATTTGCTTCTTTAGGAGCTTGCATGCAAGTGAGTTGCAGGCATGCGAATGTGCTGCATGTGACATGCATGTAAAGCAAGCTAATTTATGACTTGTACTTGAGTTAAAGCGGAGAAAGCTAAAAATATGATAGTTAACTAAAATAAAGTCACTTATGTTCAATTAACTTGACGAGCTAATTTTGGCCTTCAATCTTAGCTTAGGAAAGTTATAAACTGAGCCTAAAGTGAGGTGCTAGGACACAACAACAACAGAAGATTGAGAGAGGCTTCTCAATGAGTGTGTTTTGTGTTTGAGAGAGTGCAGTGAGGTTGGTGATCAATTTTGTATTTTCTTGGTTTGGCATTATCCCAGGATGGGAGCCCAAGTAAGTTTGTGATTAATTTATTAATGAACTATTGATTGGACATAAATCTGTTTATGTGTATGTGATTCAGATCGAGTAATTTTGCTATTGCTAAATGTTTTGGTTAAGAACTTAGCCGTGTATTTGTTCAAATAATAATTGTTGGGAAACAAATATCGCATATTGCGTTAAGGAAATTGTAACTCTTGTTGTTGGTGCTACTAGTCCCTGCTCAACCTTCAGAGCCTCTTGCCCCTGATCCTCGACCACTGCTGGACCTATCTTATGCGACCTCCTAAAGGTCCTACCCTCCTCAGATCTGACATCCTGACTAATAATTATCTTCCTTTGCCCTATAATGTAGAACTTGTAGGCCTTTGTGATCTCACTGTATCCAACAAAAATCTGTCTGTTAGATGAGGGTTCCAACTTAGTCCTCTTCTTTAATGGTATATGGACCTAAACTAAGCAACCAAATATGCAAAGATGGCTCACCATGAGTCTCACTCCTGTAAATGCCTCCGTAGGAGTCTTGTCCTCCACTACCTTATGAGGACTCCTATTTTGTAGGTACACTGTTGTGCTGTAGGCCTTCGACCACAGGGACATAAACAATTCTTAATCATGGATCATTGCCTTTGTTCCTTTTACTATGGTCCTATTCTTTCTCTTTGCTGCTCCATTCTACTATGGATTGTGGGGCACTATCAATTCTTTCTTGATTCTCGCCTCTCTACAAAAAATCTTGAACTCATTGGAGGTATATTTACCCACATTGTTTGATCTTAAGACTTTGATCTTCTTCTCATTTTGGTTCTCCACAAGAGCTTTAAACTCTTGGAACCGACAGAAGGCCTTATCCTTGGCCTTTAGAATGTAAATCCATGTCCTCCTGGAATAATCATCTATGAATGTTACAAAATAAGTAAAGCACAAAGATAGACTACATTGGCATAGCACCAAAAATATCATAATGCACCAAATCCAACACTCCCTTGGACTTGGTATCATTGTTAGGAAACATTGCTTTAGGGTGTTTGCCAAGCACACATCCTTCGAAGACACCAACCTACTCCACATTGAACTCCAAAAATATAGTGACCATCTCTAGTAATAGTGGTGGAGCCTTGTAGTGTAGATACCACATCCTCTTATGCCAAAGCTTCCTTTGGCTGTTACTATCATGTACAAGGGCCTTCATTGCTTGTCCATTCAATTGATGCAAGTTGCTCTCTTTGCTGCCTATCACTTGCCTCGTGCTAGGATCAACTCCCTTCGGCTTGACAGATGCCTCATCTTCTATGAAACTTCCTTCTTGTTGGGGCACTATCCAACATTGTGACCATACTGGTGACATGCAAAGCACCTGAATTTTCTTATGTCCTTTTTATATCCCTATGAAGATCCTCCTCCACTTTGGTTCTGCTTGGCTTTATCCTTGCCCTTCTTTGCTTGCCCAATAAGAGAAGATTCCTCATCTCCAGCTCCACCTCTATGTTGTTCACTAGATATCAAACTCTCCCATATCTCCTTTTGGGTGAAGTCATCCCACAACCAGGTCCTATTAGGAAGCTTGTCTCTAGCAATGATACCTATTACAAAGGTAGCCCATTACATGGTACAACCATCCAGTGCTATCTTGACAAGTTCTCCCTCATCGAAAGCTTCCCCAACATATGACATCTCATCACGAACTTGTTGGACTTGTGAAGCTAAGTCACATGATACGACTCGAGACATGGAGGACACAAAAATATGAGTATCCGGCACATGATATGATGAACCCTTGTAAAATGACACGTAGGGCACATATATATTACGCATTAAAAAATATAACAAATTAGTGAAATACACATAAAATATAAAAAAACATTTACAACATGATGATACAAATTCAATCATACAACTAATGCATATAACGAAAGTAACATTGGGTGCAATCCATTTTTGAACCAAAAATACAACGACAAAGAGGCCCTAGATGACTTATAGAGTTGAAAAAATATAATGCTACAACAAATAAATAGTACTACATATCATCAAAATCATTGCATATATTGGGATCCTCATCATCAATATAACCCTCTAGGCATTAAAATAAGATAGAAAAAGCTTAATGTGTCAAATTAAGATTTTGTTTGAGTAATGAATACATTTTTGCTAGGGTCATGACAACTAAGTTCAACAAACAATGCCACCAACATAAAGGCACATTGAGGGCTTGATCCTCTTAATTAAATGCTAATTCCATACCCTCATACATGATAGAATCCAATGGAAATGTTGCAATCCCACCAATTTTAAAATCTTGAAAACTGTTAGGTCGAGTGGATTTTATGTGGGATCTAAAATTTTATTTTCTCTATGTGAGATCCAATGAGGTTAAAACCTCTCTCAAACATCCTTGGGTCAATTAGTGGTAATGTTTTAAAAATTTAAGGACGAAAATGAAAGATAAAGGAGAATGTCACTTTTACTTCAAGAAATTAATATTACCATAATTGCATAATATTAGTCGGGATGGAAAATCCACTTCCCAACACTTGGAATCCCTTCTAACATTGCTTAATCAACCTTAGTGGCACTCCAAAACCTTCGAGAGATCCAAACTGTGACTGAATTGTGTGAGAATGAAGCAATAATCATTTTGAAGATGCTTTTTCACTAGGCAGGTGTCCAAATTTTGGGAGACCAATAGGGCTCGTGTTGTACATCTTGAAACTCTCATCCTTCAAACAAGACATGAGTCAAACTTGTGTCAGACGTGTTAGACGCGTGTTGTGTCCAACACATGAAACACATGACACGAGGGAGGGGGAGGATGTGTCATGTTACGTAGTTGTGAAGTATGAGGCTACAATTTCAGATGTATTCGTTCTTATTTTTCTTAGTTTCTGTCTCAGCACCATTTTCTTGTTTTGGCTTTTACTTTGGTACTGGTTCATCAATGCTAACCACATTTGGTGAGATGTATGCTTCCTTGATATGTGATGGATTATGTGATCCTTCACATTGTCCAATATGATCCCTCTAGCCTTCATATCCTTCAGAGTGTTTTCTGTTGCTTGTGTAGGATCAAAGGAACTTGGATCTCTTTTCTTGCAAGTTCCCACAGGCTATTTGTGATTAGCACAATTTTGATCGTCTCCTTCCATGGACTGAAGTTTGCATCCCCTTCCAACCTGTCTTCAAATCACAAACTTGATAATGCCATCTTACCATATTGATTTCAAGTATAAAATCCTTGTTGCAAAATAAAAGTTAAGTTTGTAAAATATTTTTGTTGATGTAAAGCCCTTGTGTTGTATGATTTACCCTACGGAGTTTCTATAGCTCTGTTACAATGTTAAATCTCTTGTACCAAATATGATTTATTTATACCTCAACATTTATTTTATATCCAGAATTATTTACTCAATAAAATATGAAAATTATTGGAAAATAAAACCATTGGTATTTTAACATTAAGAGATTTACATTTGTAGTGGAAATAATATAGGGATATCAATCACACAACAACAAGGATTTTTTCCTAAAACAATCTTCCTTTAGTTTATATTCCTGAAAGAAATTTGGGCCTGGACCTGTTGACTACTGGAGTAGCACCTGATGATTTGGTGAAGACTCCATGCCCAAGGATGATCCAGAGGACACTTGTACCATCAGATGTCATCAGTCAACAGAGTTTTTTAACTCTCCTTCTATCTTCTCATCATCTTTCTTCTTTGTACCCAGATTTCACACCCTGCGGGGAA
>APFE031696955.1:12859-51643 GCA_000404065.3 Pinus taeda
ATCAAGGGTGATGTGGCAAGCAATGTGGGGCCCACCACATAAAGTTTCAACTCAAGTCAAAGAAAGTAAAAAAAAAAAGTCAAAGTCAACAAAGTTCCACGTTGAAGTGTTGAAGGTCATTCTTGTTTTAAGTTAAATCAAATTTGGGATTAAAGTAAATGAGTGGCATGTGGGACCCACCTCAGCCCACCATGATCTACACATAACTCAGCAGCCCAATCAAAATACGTATTACTCATGCCAATCGTACAGCAGTCCGTACGGGACATTAAAACAACGCAGTGGTCAACATGTTTAAAGGGCAGTCAGCATGTTTACGTAGGCAAGTATTTATCGTGAGTCAAACAGCAAGTTAAGGCAGCCTACTCAGCATACAACACCTAGTCAACAGGTCAGCACAGTGTTACGTGGCCAGCATGTTTCACTGGCAAGTCCGTACGCAGATTATGGCAGCATTAACGTGGGCAGTAAGAGCATTGACGTGGGCAGCGTTAACGTGGCAATTTATACATCAGTTCAACCAGCAGTTAAAGAGGCAACAAACAACAGTTTATCAAAGGGTCATCCAGCAGTTACAAAGGCAGCCAATCTACGTACAGCTACCAGGCAGTTAGATCAGCAATACTTCACACATGGCAGCCACATGTTTATAACTCAACAGTTATCTTCAGCGATTAAACAGTCATATCAGCCACTTGGAATTTGACATGGTCTTGGGATCTTCACCTTTGTGCCACTTGTCATTGGAATTTTCCTTGGGATCATCTCCCATTTTCCTATTTATAAGAGCCTTGGGCTCTTATTGTATCATCATAGAACGAGCTATTGGGCTGGCGGAGACTCTGCCGGATTTTGTACTCAGCTTTCACATAAATAAATAAAAGTCTTTGGGGTTACTAGCTTCTCTTGTGGTGCATGCTTTGGTACATGAGGTATACCTGTGTCGTTTGATATTCATTTGATTTTCATTTGCTATCTAGTTGTTTTTCATTTTGCCTAAAGGCACTATTGTCTAGGGAGGAGAGGTTTGCAGCTATCTCAAATCTCCCCTGGGCTTGGTATATTTTGTACACTTGTTGTAGCTTGTCCATTCTCGGTTGAATGACAAGCTCAACTTGGTCTCTATATGCCAAGTCTCTTTTTGCACTAACAATTCGCTTGCAAGTGTTTTCTGTGTTTTCAAGGGATAGGTTGCCAGCTCTATTGGAGGGCGAGGACTTCTTCGGCGGGAATAGTCACCTCCAAGGATATCAAGGGTCCCACATGCTGTTCAAGCCAGCAATCTCATAAGACATCAAAAAGATTTATTTCAGGGGGAGTTTCCTGAAGCCCTTGCTTGTTTTCTATCTTGAAAAAATCATCGCATACTTTATTCTTTCATTTGAAAGCATTTGTCTTCATCATGAAAAAATAAGAAAATAAAAAATTATTTTTGTTGTCAGATTCAGTTGTTTTCATGTTATAGCTTTTACGCTGAGATCTGAAGTTTTCAAGTCGAGATACGAATATGATATCTAGTTAATGGTTTATAACTCGTGGTGGTTTGGTGTATTCATCTTTTTTTTTCTTCAGTTGCTGGATATCATTTGGGTCATTCTAAGAGCACTGTGATCTACCTGATGACAAATGATTGCTGTTCACGTTTCACGTTTCTATATCATTTAACAAGTAATCATCTTAATAATGATCTCTCAAGGCACTGGTTTGCTAACTGATCAAATCATTTTAGTGCTTATCTTAATCGTGTCTCGTGTCTCCCAACCAACTGGTCGACAGTTGGTCTTCATCATCTCTCAGGGTCTACCCCCCTTAGCCGCGGGAGACAGGCTTGAACGGAGGGATCAGGGATCAGAGTGACAGCCCTCGGTCTGAGCGTTTTCGTGCCAATCCGCGCGACAACATGACCCACAGAGAATAGATAGAAAAATTACCATTGTTGGAACTTGAAAATCAACCCCTTCGGAAAATTTGGCCTTAATGAATTCGGCCCTCTTAGAAACCAGCCCTCTTGAAATTTTCAGCCTTGGAAAATTGGCCTCCTCTACCAACTAACTTGGCTCGTCTTTATCCTTTTTTGCAACCGTTGCTCACTTAAGAAAAATTGACCTATTGGATAATTCGGCCTCCCTCTAGAACTTGACCCTCCCTTCAATCCTGTGGTCTCACTCCTTGAGAAAACCACTCTCTCAATAATAGCAATATAATGTGTCTTCATCCTCTCCCATAGGCTCTCTTTATAATTTCTCCGTGGGCCAAACCCGTAATCTCCAAAGTGATAGATGACTAAGGTTAAATTCCAGCCTTAGATCAACGTTGGAGATTAGATCTAGGTCACTTAAATAATTCAATATTTATCATTAGATAAGCATTAGCCCTAAGCTAACATTAATTAAATAATCAATCATTGTACATTTTCCTAAGTTAAAGCTTAGGAAGGAGATCATAGTTGCTCCTCTTGAGCAATCACCTAAAGAGGACTTCTTGTCTTGGATGCTACACACAAGCCTGTGTAGAAGACCTTTTGAAGCTACAAAATCAACAAGTAGACAGTGTAAAATTGCTGTCAAATAGGTTCCAAATCATCATCAAGATAAGAGCAATGCCCATCAAGAAGGTACAATGCTACCCTGGGGGCATCTTGTCATCACTTGGGCACACCTGATCTCTAAGTAATGTCCAAGCCTAGATCATGAATGTCTAAGGTCCCAAGGTTGAATACAGGTCTCATCAATTGTGCCAATTGAATCTCAAGATCAATGTCACTCAAAAATTGCCAAACCTCCTCTGTTTAAGTGCTTTGCATCATCATCAAGTGGATGGACATCATCTATGATAAATTGGAGAAGCATCATAACATCCCTCAAGGGATCTTGGCTATACTTGGAAGAATCATCTAGCACATACTCAAGGAATCAAGTGACATCAACATCATGGGTAGAAGAACCATAAGAGCATCAAGGTGGACCGTACTCAATGTTAAAGCTATTGAATTACTTTACACAAGTACCATCTTCAAATGGCTTACTAGCTTATGATTGTATACATGTTACTGTATTTAGGTATGGGATGGTTATTATATGGCCCGATTAGGTTTTGCCAACCCTAAGGGGAGGAACAGTTTCTAGGTCAACCCTTTCAAATGATAGGTGCAAGTGATAAGTGTTGTGTTTTGGGGTTTACTTCATGAAAGGTGTCATAGTCTTATACTAGGTTGCGTAAAACCATTGTACATGAGTGCATGTGTAGAGAAAGTGCGTAGTTGCTTGAGTCACCTTCCCTTGCTTTTGTTTATCTAATCTGTTGAATGGTGTTGTCATTGATGCTAACGCTGGTTCTTGACTGCTCTTAATATCTGTCTGGATTATATTTCTTGAAGCTCATATGGTTGAGAAGCCCTAGAAGAATGGAAGGAAAACTCTAGAAGCCCCACACTTGTTCAAGGTTTTGAAGATGCAAGTCAATGAATTTGATCTTGAGATCACCATCATTGGATGCTCCTCGTCATGCCGATTCCAATGGTATGTGGTATGCTTCGTGGCTCCTCATGGTTTGCAAGGTATGTCTTTTGGAAGGTGAAATCCCCCTCCTGTGGTAAAAAATCCCCAAAGGGAGATGATGTGTGAGCTTATCATTAGCCAAGAAAATTGCTTAAATTATGAGGCTTGTTGCCAGTTGATCTAGCAGGGGTCCTAGGAGGGGTACCTAAGGGACAACTACTAGACTAAATGACAACAATGGGACAAATACCCACTGTCACCTCAGTCAATATCCTTGCTCTTTATGGACTTTCGCTGATGAAAGGAGTCCTGGTATGATGGAAATCACTAGAATGATAGGGTCGATGGCTAGATATGGAGTGATTTCTAAGGCCCATTTAGGCTCAAATAATGGCTCTCCAAGAAAGGCTTATGAGGAGGCCTAGGCCTAAGAGGAGGGGTTGTTCAATCATAAGGGACACTCCTAGACCAAAGGCTTCCTAAGGAGGCTGGGTCTTTGTGAGGGTTTTGTAAGACAATGACCATGTAAAGGTTTGGGACCACAAGAGAGACCTAGAAAATCCAAGCAAGGCCTACGGCTAAAAAAGGAATTTAATGAGATATCTAGGTGAAGCAAGGATGAGAAAAGGTCAATGAATATTTAATTTCCTTTGAGTTTTCAAGAGCATATGACCTTTGGAATGCTAATAACACTATGCGAACTCTCTCAGATGTGACTGACATAATTGTTCTCTGCCAACAATTCAGCTTAGGCAAGGAAGAATTTGAAATCATTTTAAAATTGGGGTCAGGTTCCACTAAGCTTTGAGGAAAAGACAAGTACTTAATGCATATTCCTTTGTGCCTAAGTTACCAGGATTTGAATACCCATGTGGATATTGGTCTGGATACAGATGCAGATCGTTCATGTGTTTGAAATGTCAGGATCCTGATCTTTCAGGGAAATTTCATGTACAAACAATATAAATATATATTTAAACTTCAACATTCATTGTCTTTGCAACTGTTATTGACCTTCCTTCAGGGAAATTTCATGTACAAACAATATAAATATATATTTAAACTTCAACATTCATTGTCTTTGCAACTGTTATTGACCTTCCTTTAGCTCCTGCAGTAATTGTGTGGTTGTATTTTTATCATCGACCTGCATGCTATCCAATGGCTGGGCTCATTTGTTTTTACTGCTGCGTGGCTGACCACAAAAGTCAGTTCTGCCTTCTCAATCAGTGCATCAGTCTTCTTGCATCAAAACCTACAGGGTACAATACTTTGATATTCCCTTGAATTTGAATTTCAAGGATAGAATTAGGAAAAATCTGCAGGCTGTGACTTACTGTCCAGTTGCAAGTGAGGGCAAAGACAGAAATTTGGCAAATACAAACTGTTGGGCAAAATTCTTTTTACTTTCATATTTTCAAAACCCAGAATTGCAGGAACCCCATATGATCCTTGACATCTGTTTCACAATGGAGGGATCCATTTCTGTCTATGCTGGAAATTTCTATGAAACAGATCCTGTGTGGATCCAAATCTGGATCCGGATCTGATCCAAGGCTCTGTGGATCCAACCTGCAGGTTCGGTGTATTTGGATCTAATCCAGGGGCTGGGGGATACATCCCCAGGGTCAAAGGATCTGTTAACATAGCTTTGTACTGACCATAAATAAAAACATTAATATTTTATATATGTTTCATGAATAGATGTGCTTATTTATTATCACCCATATGATAAGGGGAGCAGTGGAGCAGGTGTGGAATTCCAAATGTGATTTTTTGAGATTGTTTTAAGGTAAGGGAGGCCACACAGAACAGTTGTGCAAAGTTACCTTCTCTACACATGGGCGCTCTTCTCCCATTATATGGACATGTTATGTACCCATTTCAAAAAAACAGAAGAAAAGATAGATCAACGACTTGAAAATAAGCCTCTTCGAGGGGGCAACCTCATTTCTTCTTGAAAGTGCATCTGCAACAACATTTTGCTTCTCTTTTTTCTAGATGATTTCAAATTCATAACCTATTTTTGCTGCTTTTCTGAAGTTAATATTCTTTTCCAAAAAGTATTTAAGACTATCATGATATGTTTTTACTTGGAAGTGTCTTCCCATTAGGTAAGGGCACCATTGCCTCAGGGCATGTATTATTGCCAACATTTCCTTCTCATAAGTAAGTTTGTGTGACTTTCAAAACCAATAAGTCTAACTTCTTGCATTAAAACAACACCAATTCCATGTATTGAGGAATCACATTCCACAATAAAGGTTTTTGTGAACTCTGGTGTAGCTAAGATCAAAGCTTGGCACATTGCCTCTTTAAGATGTTCAAAGGCACAAATCATGAAGGTGCATAGAGGGTTTGGTGCTCTTGATTAAATACGAGTCCCAAACCCTAGTACATGACAAAATCCAATGGAAATATTGCAATCCCCCTAATCTTGAAATCGTGAAAAATTGATAAGTCTGTTGGCTTTTGAGTGAGATCTAAAATTCAACTTTCTCCATATGAAATCCAATGAGGTCGGAACTGTTACCCACCACTTGTGGGTAGTGTATATAGGAGAAACTTTTTTCTCATAGATGGTCCTCAATCGACATCCAACAACCTCTTTCAATCACCAGATAGCTCAATGTGCTATTGTAACGACTCAATGTGCTATTGTAACGACCCAGGGTCGTATATGCAGCGAAAATATTTAAAATACTTTGTAGACAAAGACATCCGTTGTAGGACAGTCACTGTAATTTGTATATTGAATAAAAGAATGAATGTAGGATGATTACAAATGAAAATGAGGGTCCTGTATGTATAGACAAGTAAGTACCCTTTCACGAACAGGCGTGTCTTTAAGACATGCCTTTTCATTTTTAACTAACTACCCATTAGGTAATTTACTTATTATTTATTATTATATTTATATTATTATCATTATTATTTATTATCTATTTTTATTTATTTTTACATATTTATGTTCATAACATTGCCTTCCTCTTGTCCTCAAAGCTTGTTGATAAAAGGACTCGAACTCTTACCTGTTGCCAATGTCTTTTCTTCTCGGGAAAGACATCTTTGTTGATACAAGACGATATGATGTTCTGAGCGATAGACAGAATTGTCGTATTGAAAATGGATTGGACCATCCTAGATCAATCTTCTAGGGAATCTTCTGATCCTTGGAGATGTGTAGTAAATAGTTATCGTATGACTGGATTGAGCTCACTTCAGTATTCTTTGGAACATAAGTTTGTTGTTTATGTTTTGTGTGATATAGACTTGTAGATTGATT
Organism: Pinus taeda; assembly: GCA_000404065.3. NCBI lineage: Eukaryota > Viridiplantae > Streptophyta > Pinopsida > Pinales > Pinaceae > Pinus > Pinus taeda. The sequence goes on from APFE031696955.1 coordinate 19,643, forward strand.
AAGGTGTCTACTCTTGTGATTCGGATGTAAATAAGGAATTTTTCTTGTTTGAACTTTCTTAAACATTTTTATGGCAGTTTCCTGATTTCCATTAGACATTGTTGTTGTTGAATTGATTACTGAATCCTCATTTGGGGTGTCCATCGTTTGAACGACAACCTTTGAGTATGTCTTTACTTCAATAGAATTGGGATTTCCCCGAACTATGAGATTAGTGGAGTCGATGTTTGTTCCTTCTTCCCCAACTTGGACTACTACATCTAGCGATTTTGATGCTTCTTTTGTGACAATTTTTTCAAACCTATTCGTCAATGATTTCTTATTGTCCTTAAGTTTTTAATTCTATTTGAGTAGATTTTGGTTATGATTTTTGAGACGTAAGCATTCAAGCTTCTCAACTTTTAAACACTTGATTTCTTCTAATAACCTTTGGTTAAGGTTCTTTAAGCATAAACTTTCCTCTTCTTTTCCTGATAGACTTTTGTTGAGTTTCTTTTTAGAAATTTTATTTTCTTGTTCTAACTGGTGTTTCTTAGCTTTATATTTTCTTACTTGTGTAAGTAGCTTCTGATTATGCTCCTTCAAACATGAATTTTCCTTGTTTTTGTTGGATATGACTTTTTCAAGCTCTTTTTGCTTCTTTGATACTGTTTATGGATTCTCTTGAAACATTAGTTTTGAAATATCCTTAAGATTTTTTGTTGAAGGCATTATCAATTTTGATTTCGTTGTCATGTCTTGGAACGTGACCATCTTCTTCTTGTAAGGGAACATCAAGAATTTGTTTTCTGTGTTTAGAATGAACATACCTAATTCCTTGAACCAAAGTCGACTGAGAATTATGTCAACCTTTTTGTCAAACATAGTTATGACACGAAATTGAGATATATACTCATAATGAACATTTGCCAATTGTAAATAATTAATTTCATATTCTTTTCCTCCAAAAAGACCTTCTCATTCGCCTATATTTGGCTCTAGAATTAATAGTTGATTTGCCAAATTAATATTGATGTAACTATCTCCGGTGTTTGTATTAATAGTGTTGATTTTTAATGTACCTTGGACAAGTGGTTTCCCTTGGGTTAGTCTCTACCTAGGGAAAAATGTCCAAAATAATGCTTTTCTGAAGTGTGACTTTATAAAGTGAAAGTGACTTTATAAGTGGTAAAGTCAATGTTAAATTATAAAGTGAAAAGTGACTTTAGACATAAAGTACAATGTGGGTACTTTGTTTAATGGGTGAGTTAAAAATAGAAAGTGAGAATTAAATGCACATTTATTCTCATCCCTTGATTTAAATGAATCTGAGCCATTAGATCTTAGGGTTTCCCAAAAGTCATTTAGGGAAACAAAAGGGGGAAAAGAAAAGAGAGACTGCATTCATTTTTCGTGAGAGCAGATTGGAGAAAGGAGGCTGAGAGCTGGAGAAAAGTTCTGAAGGAGAAATTTGTTGCAGCATGCTGAAAAAGTGATTTATGGGCAAAGCTGGGCACATAAATCAAGGCATAGAAGACAACATAAGGTACAGTGTGAACAACATTTAACGCTGTGCGCTGCATGCCGTTTGAGAGAAGTTTTTGAGATTTTTTTGAAAAATCCGTAAAGTCCGTATAGAATATGTACAATACAATCTGTACAATACATATTTTCAGCTTCAAGTGGGCATGGGAATCGAGGCAAAGTCGACATGGTTTTCAAGGAGTTTTGGGTGCAGAGATAAGTTGTATTTTGCTGTCTTGTTTTGTCTACAAATGTATTTTTCTTGAACTTGAAAGATAAATAAATTTGAAGAGCTCTCTAATAGGTTTTCCTTGGAGAAGATTGAAGGGGTTTTGCTTGGGTCTAATTTGACCAAAAATCGTGTTGGATATTGAGAGGGGGGTGAATCAATATTTCTTTTCAATTGTTACTTTTACTAGTTAGATCAATTATATTTAGAACACAAAATGAACAATAGGAATAAATGCTTTTATTAATATAATCTTTACAATGAATCAAGTACAATATATATATAGGGCTCTAACCCTAGATGAAGACACCAATGTTCAATCTCACAGGCTCCAACCTATTGCCAAGCACCAACTTGGACTTTAGTGAGGCTCCGACCTCTAGGGCTTTGACCCTATCTTATCCAAGGCACCAACCTTGAGTTTTGGAGCACCAATTCCAAGGACACCAATCCTATAGCTTTGCTTTGTCAATATATGTTTAGTTGTACTTCACAGCTCCCAAAGTCTTCTTCACCGAGTCCTGTCAATCCTCAACTACCCCCTCACTTAATTGTCACATCACATCATCAATGACAATCTTGTCATGCAGAAAGTGTCACCACTGTTCTTCATGATACCCAATCAATCTCTTCAAGTTACCTCATCATGACATCAACACTGCATTATGATCTTCAATGCAGCACTTCAATGTGTCTTCAATGAACTGCAACAAGTTCTGCACCAACACTAATAATGGTTCTGCATCTTCTTCAAATCTGGTCCAAGGTCAGTCCCAAAGATTACTTCAAGTTATCTTCAAAGGTCTGCACTAAGGTTTGCACCAGCTCTTCTGCACTGCACCAATACCAGATTATCTCAAGACTACTGGACCATTGCTGCACCAAGACTTCAGCACTAGATTGTGACAATTCTTCTATACAAATGTCCTTGCACCACACTGCACCAGACCACTGTTCAAATTGTTCCAATACTTCTGCACAAGGATTTATACACCATACTGCACCATCTATTCTGCACCGCACTTCATCAATTATGCAGCAATGTTCTTGCATTAAGACTTCAACACTGCATCAATCACTAGATTATCTCAAGACAACTTAAACACTGCTGCACCAAGATTTATTGAAGTTGTTAGTTCAAGAATGCTTCATTTCACCAATCTGCACCATACCATACCACACCATCTCCACTTCTTTTATCAATACTACACCAAAGTTTGCACCATAGACATCACTGCTACAGTCTTAGTTTACAGTCCAGCTATGTCACAGAAAGCAACCCACTGCTCGCTACTATCCAAGCCACTGTTTGCTTCTATCCAAGGCGCTGTCTCATTCTCAATCTGCTGTCTAAATGATGACACTGTCCGGTCACTTGATTTTTAGGCATAGTCAATCCGTGTCACAGTGCTTTTACCATACACCAAACTGTTTCACACAGTCTGAGGTATCTTCTCCTCAGTCTGAGTTATCTGAGAGAGTCCATCAAACCAAGCTAGACACCAATCCGAGAAGTAGTCGACTGCACTGTGTCAAGAGAGTCCACTGCGCTGTTTTCAACGCTTTAAAAATACTGCTGTCCTAGAGGTATTTTCCTTTAATCAAGTTGCAGTTGTATGCTTCTGAAGGTTAACACCCTGCCATTGTCATAAGCTATGACTGCACTTATTCCGAGAACAGAGAGGCACAATCAAGCGAAGGTATAGTTTTGTTCTTGAAGCCTGAGGTCCAGAAGTATAACCTGAGATCATTTAATCCTCCTTAATTTTAGACTAGTCTGAGCATCAGTAGGACTGCACTAATACCAAGGTCTGCAGTGCGGTTTGATGAGATTTTAAGCCCAAACAAAATATCTAAAGGTTCCTTCTCCTGTACGCTTTTAAGTTCATGAGATGTGAACTAAATATCTCATGTATTGTGCTTGATGACCGAGTAAGTGCTGGAAGAATGAAATCAGATGCCTAATATATAGTGTTTTTCAATGCTAAATGAAGAGACATGATCCTTCAAGCAGGCCGACATGAGTAGGCTAGGATACAGGTCAGCTTACTGGCAGAAAGTTAATTTTAACTTAAAAAATTAATAACTTTCAATACGCTTGGAGATTTGGGCTGAATAATAGCTCGTTGGAAAGCTAAAATTACGCTCTTCAAGATGGTGTAGGTCTCATGGTGAGATTCTGCCTCTAAGGTGGTGAATTTTTTTTTTTTTTTTTGGTGACTGTCCTTAAATTTCTGTGTATATAATATTTGGAACAGTTTTGGGACAGCGTGGCTTCTCGAATGTTTTGCACTAGTAATATCATCATGATAGTATCCATCATCATGATGAAGGTATAGCATCATGTATGCAATGATAGTGCAGTAATACAACATAGTGCAACCTTCATTAATTTGTCAAAGACACCAAAGTAGTCTTCCAACTATGTCAAAGTGTGGTCATTCTTTAAAGAGTATGACATCATCAAGTGTATGACTCCATATGTCATCAAGGGTTAAGGTCTAGATCATCAAGGCACATGTAACATTATAGTTAGTTCAAGGGCTCCTTGGAACTCCTTCATTAATGGTTTGACATCTTTGTGGCTTGACATCTTCATTGATGGTATCTTTGTCAAACAAGAGTTCTGACATCATTATCTGGTACCAGGTATTTCAAGAATATTGAGATCTCGGTCAATGCCATATTGACATCAATGACAACTTTGCTTAACAAATTAGTGTGTATTTTTATGTGCATTGCTGGTCTGTTTATGTTCATATTTATTTTCGGCATGTGTTGACAGCCCCATGTGTTTTAATATGAAAATTTCATTTGCAAAATTCTATATGTTGAATGTATGTTTATGGAAAATGACATTTAACTGAATCGGAGTGATAAGGTGAAATTAAAACCCGGTTGGGTTTGCAGGAAACTTTTTAGTCATCAAATTTCAACAAATAACGATAATAATTTCTTTCCCTTGGAGACAACCCTTTAATGTAAACAATCTACAATCTACAATAGGAATACCTTTATAGGAAAATATTCTTTCCTTTGTTTGTGAATTATATTCCATCTTTTCTTCTTTGGATGAACCTAAGGTTTTTTAAAGTAACCCCTTTAACTTCTATTTTCCTCAATTTTATATGTTTTCCCACTTTAAAAGAAGTTAATATAGCTCCACTATTTAAATAAACTACACCTTATGTTTATTATAGTGCTTTTAAAAAGTACTATTCCTTTGTTATAACTTGTTATCCTTATGTCTCTTTATAGTTCTAGATTTAACTTTATAAACTTTAATATATGGATTTTTCAAGTAACCTTGAATAATAATACCCTCTTTTTTTTTTTTTTTGCTCGGTAAAGACTAAATCTATTAAGTAAAAGAAAAATATAGTACAATCATAAGAAGCAAGAGACCGTTAGACCGGAAATGATGGATCCATCAACCTCGGTCCCGGAAGAAAGAAGCAAACTCACAGTTACCACAAATAACTCGAGAGCAAAGACAGACTAACAGGCTTTTACCCCACAGGGGTAGAAGCTACAACACAGAGTTTTTTCCCGTGCTTTTTGTTGACTTTTGTCCAGCCAACCTCGGGAGAAAGAGCTAAAATAACTTGCAAGCTGGAATTCTCGATCTTCGGGCACTCCTTTTCTGAATCAGAGGAGGAAGTCTCATGTGCGCGTTTCTGGGAGATTGCTGAAACATGGGAGGGTCCCTTCGAATCCGAAGGCGGATCCATCGGCTAGGGCGCCTGGTCCGGTTCTGGACCGCTTTCCTCATCCTCCGAACTTGGGGAGCTAGAGCTTCCGGCTGGCGGTGGAGGACAGGGAGCCCAACGCTTGGGCTTGGGTTTTGCAAAGAAGCCCTTTTTCATATTTGCTGCGAGCGAAGGGCAGGAGTGCTGCAGGTGCCCTGTTAGGTGACAATGACGGCATCGGAAGGCAGTGTTTTCGTAGACTAGAATCTGGGTCCAAACAGAGTCATTGATCTTGAGATTGATTTGCTCTGGCAGTCCCTTGCTTAAATCTAGCTCCACACATACTCTAGCATATGTATAGAGCCCTTGCACTTCCCTCGCATAGTCTCCCATTAAGAAGCAGCCCAAGGTGTTGCCTATTTGCCTGTATACAGAAGTACGCCACAGGTGAATTGGGAGGTTGGGAAGTCTGATCCAGACAGGGGCTTTAGTGATGACTGCTGAGGCTGGGTCGAAGTCTGGGAACCATGGAGTCAAGAAAAGGCCTGCTGAACCCATGAACCATGGGCCTTCTTCTAAGGCCTTTTCGTAGTGCTCGGTGAGATTGAACAACACTATGAAGTATCCCCTTGCACAGAAATGAACTTTGCAGCGATGAGTCCAGTTGTCTTTGATCCAGTCATAAAGATCCTTTGAGCGAGGCCAGAGCCCGTTGAATCTGCATATGATGGCCCTTTCAGCAAATTGTTGGGTGTGGTCTGCAAGGTCAGAGGAGGAGATCTCAACAGAGGGAACCTCCTCCAACTTGTCAACCAAAAAAGGCTTGGGTTTGGGAGGTTCAGGTGAAGCTGGTATCTCAGAGCTGACTGCAGCTTTGTAGGAGAATGGAGGAGCAGAAGAAGATTGACCTGCAGCTCCACCTCTCAAACGAAAGGAAAACACTAAAGAGCTGTTGTTTTTGATGCTGTAAAAAGAGAGAGGAAACTGATCATCAAGCTGTTTACCTTGGAAAAGAAGCCTCTGTAGAGCTGAGGGAATCCCAAGTCTGTGCTCCAAATTTGCTTTGAGGTTCTGCACCAGATCTGTAGAGGTTACCCATTGCAGAATGGTCTTGCCTAGAATTTGTGCGATTTGAACCTGAAAAGGGGCAGAGGAATTTTCCGAAGAGTTCTGGATCAGCACGGGGCTAGAATCTTTTGAGTTTCCCAACTCTTTACGCCAAAGAGGCAGCGATAGAGGAGACATCTTCTGCCTAAGGCGTCTATATCTCCAGCTCGAGAACGCAGCAAAGGGAAGGGAGTCTGATCTGAATAGAGGCCCCATATCAGTGTAGAAACCAGAACTGCCCTGGCTACTGTTCGTGCTTGTGCTTAACACATGAAGGATCGCCCCTTCCTGCTGCTCATCCTCCGCATGGAGCAACAACTCAGATTCGGTCCTGTAGATCCTGAAACGAGCCACCCATTCTACCGCAGGTTCGCTCAAGGGCCGAGCAGCAGGCGAGAGCAGGAAGGCAGCGGTGGTGGCGGCAGCTTCAAAGTCTGGAATCGGCCCCGGCTCAGGGATTCTGCACAAAACCTTTTTCCAATGAAATGGGGAATGCGCCGACCTCCAGATCTGGAAAGGCATGTTCTCTCCAGCTACGGAGAGCCGAGGCCGGACAGAGGCCGAGGGCACAGAGGCGGCGGCGGCTTTAGGGTTCAAAGCTCCTCTCTTCGACATCGTCTTTTCCTCAAAGTCCTCGATTCTTCAATAATACCCTCTTTTTACTTATATATATTTTCAATAATTTTATGACTTGAACTTTTCTTTAAAATACCCCTTTATAATATAATACTTCTCTTTATATATCTTTTATTTATAATTTTTTTTTAAATCTTTTTGAAAAGTTACAATCCTAGTGAAACGTGGCTATTCATCTCTTTGGGGTATAATATAAAATATATGTCCACTTATGTGCTTCTGACTCTGTTAATTTTCTCCACGTCAAAACTTACTATTCACATAAAGAAATTTTGTATTCCCTTTTTTTTTTTCTTTTACCTTGAAAATACCATGGGCAATTACCATGGGTTGCTAAAACCACGAGCTTGTAAACCACTTAATGAAGAATCAAATAATATTATCTACTCTTCCTTCTCTTACGTATAGTTTTAAAGATATTTGAAAAGATTCCCTTTTAACTTGATCATGTACTTTTTATCAATAATGTAGAACCTTTCTATATATATGAATTTACACATGACTATATATCTTTTTTAATAATATATTTGTACATGATTTTTTTCTTTAATTTTTGTTTTTATTTTTTTAAATCTTCATATGTATTTTTTTTTTTCTTCTCTCTTTTTTTTCTTTGACTATCTATTTTTGTCTTTATTTTTTTAATGGCCAAAGGCCTTTGACCAATCAACGACGAGGAAACTCCCAAAAGTGTAGCGAAACACTTCAATCTCGACGACAACAATGTTGACGAAGCCGGGATGGCCAAGGCCTTGGATCAGAGAGCATGGCTCTGTGCAACGGTGGAGCGGCCAGAGGATCAAACTGCTCTGATACCAATGTAACAACCCAGGATTGTATACGAAACGAAGATATTTAAAATAACTTCTTAGACAAAGACATCCATTGTAGGGCAGTAATTGTAAGTTGTATATTAAATAAAAGAATGAATGTAGAATGATTATAAATGAAAATGAGGGTCATGTATATATAGACAGGTAAGTACCCTTTCACGAACATGCGTGTCTTTATGACATGCCTTTTCATTATTAACTAAATACCCATTAGTTAATTTACTTATTATTTATTATTATATTTATATTATTATGATTATTATTTATTATCTATTTTTTACATAATTTATGTTCATAACAGCTATCGTTTCCTCCTCCTGATCTAGCCATGTGGTCCCTTGACCACTTGTCATGAATGTATGCTTGAGGATGGGCCTCTTGATCCCAAAGGTATGGATTTTCATTGGTATAATTGAGTAATTTTCCTTACTTGTAATAGAAACTTTTGGGCATTGATGGGTGGGAGGATTCAACGGAAAGACTGTGTTAGGTTTGTATTCTTGTCTCCACTGCCCGGTTTCGTGATTTCTCTTGTATCCTAGTCTCGCTATATCTCCTTTACTGACCATTAGCTTTAGGGTTGGCATTATATGGGAAATCCTGATTTTGGTTGTGTTGTCCCGCTTCCCAATACCACCTACATCACTCCCCTTCCACTCAATTTAGCCCCATTCATCTATTTTCCCATCTAGGTCCACATGTCTCCACTAGGTCCACATAGGCTTAGCATCCCCTTCCCCTTGTCCACACCTCGGGTCGGGTTTGAAACGATGCCCCAAAAGTTGATGTAGCTAAAATGAAAATAAAAAACATAATTTGGCCACTCTCAACAGGAAATGAAACAAAAAATGCAAAAGATGGCCGGGACATACAAATTTAGCACATGGGCAAAAACTAGACATGAGCTCTACCCCTTATCCATGGCCATCACCCTGGTTCCTATGGGCCCTAGATGAGCCTCCTCTATCATTAAGGAACCCATGATTGTTCCAACCCCTGGTGGCCGATGAACTGCCCCACCTTAATGGGGTATCCACTGCTACACATTATGCTCTCATCCCCTCGATGCTTGAGCAATTGTGAAGAAAAAAACAATAAAAGGAAAAAGGCATATTAAGAAGGGTGAAAAAACAAAGGTCGGGGTAACTCATATACTATGATTTGCTCCCTCCTACACTCATATACCAAGATGTGAGCTTCCCCTATTACAATTACCCTTGTACCATGACATGTGATCTAGATGATTCACTTGATCCCCATTCTGCTCCATTATTATATCATCTGCCACCTACTATTTGAGGGATATACCATGGGGCATATCACCCCCTTTAAAGGTTGAAACCACCTAATAAGGTCCTTGGTTTACCCCCTATTGAACTTGACGACACTTGTACATGCCAAAGTCCACTATGGAAGGGCATGCCACCTTGAAGTGCCCCATTGATCTCATGACTTGTAAGCTCTTTTACTTGATGACTCTAATTATTTGTTGTATTGAAGGGCAAGGGGACGCATTGGTTCTTATGCAGGATTGTAGGTGGATCTCCATTTGGGGCTTGGTCTCCTTAGACGGGGTTTTAGCTTTGTAGAGGGCCACATTGGCACTTGTAGGGTGAGCGTTGAGAGCCCTGGTCCGCCAACATAACATAGATTACTTCATGGATCCTCAGTGGCGCTCATGGATTGCTTGTGTTCCACCTTTTGGATGAGGATGATGCACATGGTTCACCATGCCTAGCCGGCTCCACACTTGCACCTTACACATGGCATATGTTCCAGGGTCTAGAGGATCTCTCCTGCTACAAAGGGAGGGCTTATGTCATCATTCTAGTCCTTGTAGATGGTTTACAAGCATCTTCGATCCATTTAGAGACCCATGAGGATGTCTTTGTGCCCCCACACCCACTTGGGAGCACCACATGTTCTTGCTTGGAAAACAAGGGGCCACCCCTTGTTCACTATGTTTGGTGTATAGTTCTTCATCATGGCACCCCTTGGACTTCGTTAGGCCTCCTCAAAGGCCCAATGACTCACTTTGTTAATCATTCGACCCTCTTGAGAGGCTTCTTATTTTGTTATTGAGCTATTTGGTGGGCTTGTCAACAAAATTATTGTTATTATGCACATTATTTTATTTCAGGGGCTCAATTAGGCCAATTTAGGTAAATTAAACTCATTAGAGAATGTATAAATAGAAGTGAGATGATTCATTTTCATCATCATCACTTGAATTGGGTTATTTGCTCTTGTGAAGTTTTCACTATCCCTTTTGGAGGATGAGTTTGGATGTTATGGATGAATTTTGATGTTTGAATATCTCTCTTTTGTCTTGGAACTTCATTATTGGGATAATTTGATGATTGGATATACGCTTTTATACATGTAAGTACTCTTTTAATGCTTATTCTTGTCATTTACTTTTGTCACATGAATGTTGTTGGGATTTTCGCTATACAAGTCTGAAATTTATTGTTGCTCTATGAAATTGTGAGAATTTTTGTTCTTTGTGGCATTGCATCATGTCATGAGCCATGTATGAATGTTCCTAGAGATAATTTATGTTAAATACATCTCGATAAATCATCATTTATTGCAAACCGAAGTATAAAGTCCGTGCAACAACTGTTTTCATTCTCTAAATGCCATGGAAGTTGTTGAAGGCCTCCTTGATTGGGTGAATTCTTCCCAAACCATAAATTCTCATTGACTCCATCTCTCCCAAAGGACAAGACACTAAAAAACAAAAGAGCAATTTTTTTTTTTGCAGGAGCACACTCACAAAATTCGTTGTTGGCGGGAGTATGCTCCTGGGTCCCTCCTGATTCGCTCTTGCTCGGAGCAAGGTCTGAGAGCGATTTGAAGGGGGAAGGAGCCGCTCCCCCACAAACCTGAGTGGTAGACCTCCTTGTTGCTATAATTTTGCTTTCAACTTTTCTTGCCACTTTGAATGCACTTTCTAATGAATTAGATTCCCAAAGGTGAACCTCATGTTGGATGTAATCCTTTAAAATCCCTATGAAGACATCAATCATATGCTCCTTTGGAATATCAATTATCTTGATATTCAATCTTTGGAAGTGCTCAATGTGCTCTGTCATTGATTTTTTTTTTTTGAAATTTATTAATTGGCTAAAGAAGGTATTGCTCTTTGTGCTACCAATTCCTCTGTAAAATTGTCCAAGTGACAATTGATTTACGAGAACAAAGCCATTTTTACCACACAAATTCATTGGGTTCCAAATATAAAGATGCAATGCATACCTTTTGTGTACGTGACATAACATGTATATCAAAGAATTGCTCCATCTGCAGTATCCATGTTATCGTATCCTTGCCATCAAACTAACTCATATCTATGTTTAGAATGTGGTTGGTCTTCAACCAAAGTTAGAGTCTTGAAAATTATGATTCACATTCCTTTTGTTCTCATCATGAGTTTCATGGAATCTCTTGTTGCCATTAGAAAACATTTCTTGTAGCAACTTTGTCAAACCTTCCATTTTTTATTTTAAACCATCCTTCAAACCTTCCATGCCCTTTTTAAACCATCCATCTTAACATTCATCATCACTTCAATTCATTTTTGGTTACTCTTTGCGAGAGTGAAATTTGTTGCACTTGTTCTAGTAATTTTGATATATAATCTTGTATTTCTTCCTCTTCTTCATGCGTCATAATAGAGCTTTCCATTGGCCTACTGGGTTTATCCATTTTTTTTTTTTTTTTTTTTTGTTTCAAAGCATTTTAGAACCAAATGCTGATATCTATACTTCAATATGCACTTTGAATCACTTCAAATTGATTTTTCAAACAAAAGTTATGCAAATTTGAAAAATTATACACCTTTTTCTTGCTTTTAGGAGCTTGATCTTGAAGTTGTTGTATCTCTGTAATTTCAGCCTCCCAAGGTCTGAAACTTCATCCGAAAGTAGATTTCTATGTTTTCTTTGTAATCCCACAAGTTAGACTGAAATTGGATTCTTCAAGATAAAGTTATACCAAATCTCCCCCAATGACCTGATTATGTTCTGATTCAGTATAGCGAACTTGTACGGATTTCCACGTGTCACTGTTTCGACCTTGAACCTTGAAATTCTTCCTCAAGAAACTACAATCCATGCACTTTTAGGTATTCTTCATGAAATTTGAATTTGATGCTCGAAGAGAAAGTTATGACAATTTCCCCTAGGTCACTTTTTTGAGACTGAATTCTATAGCATGCAGAAACCCTAAATTCCTTGCACTATATCTCCAAAAATATAGTGAACCAAGATCTGAAATTTTTACACAAAGTTTAGCAAGATTTAGACTCCACGTGGTAAGATTTTCAGCTTTTGAATCCTCGCAGAAAACAAGTTATAGAGAAAATACCGAGTTGACTTGTTTGAAGAAATGAAGCCCTATGATCCAAAGCTTTGATACCAAATGTTATGTAATCAGATCATAAAAACAGAAGAAAAGATAGATCAACAACTTGAAAATTATCCTCTTTGAGGAGGCAACCTCCTTTTATGTTGCATAAATGAACAATTCTTGATTGATACAAATGACAAGACCTCCTTGGTATATATAGGAGTCTAAAGGGTCACAATATAATTGGAGCCTACATAGCAATAATAATGTAAGAGCACAACAATAACAATAGCGGGCGTTTATGGGGCACAACAATAACAATATGGGGGCTACACTAGTATTATATGTCTCATGGGTATATGTGCTTATTTATAATCACCTATATGATAAGGGGAGTGGAGCAGGTTTGAAATTCCAAATGTAATTCTTTGATATTGTTTTAAAATAAGAGAGGCCACACGGAATAGTTGTGCGAAGTTACCTTTTCTACATATGGGTGCTCTTCTCCCATTATATGGACCCCTAGAGTTGAAATACAATTATATTTGCTGTGTGAGTTCTGGCATTCACTTTTGTCTGAGAATTTCTGTTTGTCAGTTCCCACCTTTCTCCAACTTCGTCATATTGTGAGTTAAGGTCCCTATTGGAAGTTATTTTTATTTTGCTTCTGAGAGATCTTAAATTTCTCATGGATGTTTTCCTTCTAGGTTATCTGGCTTTCTCCCCTTTCCTGGCATCTGTGAATGTTTATTGCGTTATCTGGTGCTACAGGTTGTTAGCTATCCTTGCTTATGGAAATCTATCTTTGATTTTCCCCTTTTCTTTTTTCTTCTTATTGGGGATAAACTTATGTAAATTTTCCATGTGCACGAGGATCTACCTATAGGTGATTTTGAAAGCTTGCTCTGTCCTTTCTTCTAGTGTTCATCTTATATTGTTATTGCACAAGTTTAGAAAAATGACCATGAAATAATGCTCTTTATTTGGACTTCAATTACTATTTAGAAGCAGTTTATTCACAAGCATCTTTGTTTATGATCTTTGTTTCAGTCTAATTCTATTTCTCAAGCACATGACATTAAATGAAAAAGTATGGTGTGCAATTTTGATCCAAACTTTGGAGCTTATTGTTTTATAAACTGTTTATATGGCACAACATGGATCATTGCAGTGTTCTTATTTTATTTTAGCACTATAGGTGCCACTGGTTTTACACTGGTTTTACATACTTTATGTAGGGACTTAGAATTTTAGGGTTAATGAATTTGATTATTGAATTACATGGATTTGGCTGATAAAGTTTTTCTTCTTGTTTGTATTTTTTTGGATGACATTGAGGACATATTGCTTAGCTTGTTCCATTTCCTGATCAGGTAACATCAATGCGCTACACAATCAAGGCTGAGAAGGATCACTTTGACTTTAGCAGTTTGGAGAATTTCATGGTAAGATCTCTTTCGCTCTCTCTCACACAGTATACACATGTTCGTGGTGAGTTTCTGTACTTGCTAGTGGATGTGTCTATCTGTATGTGCATGAGGACAGTGGTACACTCCTCCATAGTTCCTTAAAATGTGCATTCCCTCATGTCCTTTCTTTATGACTTAAAAGTTCACATGGACAGTTTTGTTGGATATAATACACTCTTTTCATGACCTTTTCTAGTCCTTTTGTTTTGACATCTATAGTTTGAGCTCTTTCTTTGGCTGTCTGTGCAAGGTTCTGCCAAACATGGCTTCAGTCCCAGAGATAAAAGCAACACATTATAATATTTGTGGTTCCCTAAAATTAGTGACAGATGGCTATTCTGGAAAGGTAATGTATTCTTAATTATGAAATGTAGATTGCAGTATCGTACATTTACAGTTCTTGGCCAAATTAATTTTAGATATAGGATGGTGATGTCATATGTATTTTTGGATCTTATTGATCAAGTGCATCTTTGTGGACTGTCATTCTTGACATCTGCATGTTGTGGTCTAATAACAATGTTTGATACTGATTTAGAGGATTTAATTTTGGCATTAGTTTTCAGTTTTTGAGAATGTATATTAAGATGTTCTGGGTGATTATGTTCAGCGTCAGGTTGGCTTGACACACGGGCCAGAGAATGTTAAGCCTCAAGTAAAGAGGATTGATGATATGGGAAACTTCTGCTTCAAGGTCTGCCATTGTTCATTTTGTGGTCATATTTTCACAAGGAAATAACAATCCTCTCATATTAGTTATATAGCAAATTCTTGTTGTCTTTACTTCGAAAAAATACATCTTTATCTACAGGTTTACAAAAATTACATCAAATACAAGTAAATTCTTGTTTCGTGCGGTCTTGAATTGATTTTGAAATTACACGAGTCTTGAATTTTTTCATATGGTTCAACATATTCGTATTCCCTTTTTTCAGGAATATAAGGATTTTACAGTTATGGCATTGCAAATTATTAAGTAGATTTAAAAGCTTCTACTCTTAGCTCTTTGACAATTCCAGGCACGATGGTTCCCATCTGCATTTTTGTGATTTAGATATCCATAAAAATTGTAATTTACCCCTTGAAGATTTTCTAGATACTGCTCCTGAAGAAAGAAAGTGACATTTGCTGTATTGAAATATCTTTGCACGTGAGTTGAAATATCATACCATGAAATGAATGCAATTTGCGCTTTGAATTTCTACAGAAAGCTAGAATCTAAGTCACCAGGTTCATGTTCGAGTTCGAGTTTAGCGACCATGAAATTTGAATAAAGTTCGGCAACTAAAATTTTGTCGATTTATTGGACCCCTTTTATAAATTATGTGTGATCAATTTTGGTCATTTTCAAGCCTTTTAATGTTAATCTTTATTGTAATTATCCTCCAAATTATATGCTTCAGAATCTACAGGTGAATATATTGGCAATGCTTTCCAATAATTTCTCATATCTCAAGGCATATCTTGCTAAAAAACTATTCCTTACACTCCACAGTAAAATGTAGTAACAACACGGAAGAATAGGGCTATCATGGAGATGGTTGGTGGCTTGCTTCACTCCAAGAAAATGAAACTTCCATTTTGGGAATAGATTGCTGTTTCCACAATCCAATTATCCATGTCATCAATAGAACATCTACTCGTCCTCTCAGTGCTCTCACAAATATGACTCCATATGAGAAATGGTATGGCAGCACACATCATAGTTCACATTTCAAAATTTCTGGATCTGCTGCATGGGCTTATGCTCCTAAATTTGCAGTTGTGGCCAAATTATACGATATGAGCATTTTCCACTCAGACATGTCACTTGCAGCCTGCAGGGTTGATTCAGTTCTATCACAATTGTGTTTGGCATTGACATTAGGTGTTTGCAGTTTGCCACATGATCATCAACCCACTTTCAATGAGTTTGTCAATAAATTGTTGTGCCTTGTACAACTTCAGTTAGTAACTAAACATTTAACTTTCTTGCACTAGAAGGTAATATACCTAAAAGATGCCCTCGATATAAATGTTTGCAACTTCAGAAGGCTAAGAAGCCAACTCCAGGATATTACACTGTAACACCATTGTTAAGACAAAATCATTCTCACATACCATATTAGATTTTAGCTGCATATGAAATACAAGGGTAAGTATCATGAGCATGCTGCTACTTAAGTAGGCATGGTATTGAACTATAAGCCCGTAGTACATAATTGACTATCAACATGTGACTCAAAAGTAAACTCTTGCAAAGGAAATTATCCACCTCAAATGTGAACAAGTACAAGACAGCAAAGGCCAAAAAAATTCACTTATATTGGTTTAAATATGACACATCCACTAACACATACAAATAGATATTCTTTTGGCAGTTCAATGAAAAACTCTGCATTATAAGATACAAAACCCTCTGACAGATGTATGCTTTCCTCACTGTGCATTTCCCAAGAAAAAGCTTTTGTGCTGACACGAGAAATAAAGCAGTGAAATAGTTGCATAGCAGCAAAATCAGAAGCAGAAAAAACCAAACAGTTGCCATAAAGGTAACCCTATTTCACATGCAAAAGACTATTTCGTTTTGTTAAAAAGTTGAGCATTTTCAAAAGGATTGAGATAATAGTAAATAATAGTAAATAACCTCCAAAAGGATGCCAAGAACCTTTATCATTTATGACAACAGTCAACTTTAATTGATATTGCTGAAAACAGTCCTAAAATCACCACTCCTTTTCAGGTTAGATTGAAGCAAGCAAACAGTGGAAATAAACTTAAGCCTCTAATATGTTTTCAGACCACTTTTCGATTATGACAGTGAGCTACCATGAAGTGAGCCAATAACGGGAGCAATTCGTTCTTCAATATATCAAAATATAATTATATATAAACTCAAAAGTTTAAACTTTAAAGTAGCTTGGCAGTTTTAGAAATTTGTTCATGCAAAAAGTAAACTAGAAATCTAAAACAGGAACACAAGTTTTATTCTTGATGTTCTTGTTGTCCACTTGTTATATGAAAAAGTTCTATGTCATCAAGAGCAGTATGAGTTGTGAATCCGTTAGATGCTTCAGCACCAGATTCATCAGTGAATTCCCTATCAGTGTTTATGTCACTATCAATGTACAAATCAGCGTCATCCATTGTTGCATTTGGAACAGGATCGATCCACGGAGTAGAAGAATTGGATGACTCTTTAGCCACATTCTTCAATGCCAACTGGAAGTTACTACGAACATAAACAAGATCTTCTAATCTTCCAAATAACAATCTATTTCTTTTTTTGGAATGAATGTGGTCAAAGGAACTCCAATTCCTTTCACAAGCTGTTGCACTTGTTCCCTGGCTTAAAATACGAATTGCAAAATTTTGCAATTCTAGTGCCCCTGAACCATAAAATTCCCATCATAGTGCTGGATCACTTATGATCCTATCATACTTTGCTGATTGTGTTCCAAATAACCCTTCTTCTAACCTGTATGCCCTCAACTGACTTCTGAACAAACCTGCAATATCTGCATCTGGATTTAGCTTCTCAATAGACTGGATAAGTCCATTCATGATTTCTTCATCCCTATGTCTTGGTAACCCAAACAATCTAGGGTCCAAATAGCATGCTGCTGCATGTAATGGACTATGCATCATCTTCCATCTATGATCAATTAAATCCCATATCTCCTTGTAATCAGTGTCCACATTATTAAAAGCAGTTGCAATGGTCTCTTTGCAACGATCAATGCTTTCATAAACAAAACCTATACAAGGTTTGTCACCATCAACCATGCGGAGCACATTAACAATTGGGCCACAAATTTTTAAAACCTTGTTTGCATTTTTCCAAAAGCCATTATTGAACACTATTTGTTCAACATTTTTCCCCTTAGTTTCATTTGAGAGGGTAGATCTCTCCCACTCAGTGTTGCAAAAAATAGCTCTTAGGCTCGCTTTTTCCTCAACAACTCTTTTCAGAGTAATATAAAAAGTGGCAAACCTTGTATAACAAGGCCTCAACAACTCTTTTGATGCATTCTCCCTGTATATGCTCAAAGTGAGATGATGGTTGATGATGAAGTTTGAAATTGTTTTGGCTCTTCGGATTGTTTCATTGACCCAAGGAAATTTGGCTAAGTCATGCAACATTAAATCCAAATAGTGAGCTGCACAAGGGGTCCAATAAATCTGATTATATTTTTCCATAACCAGCTTCCCTGCACCAACATAATTTGATGCATTATCGGTAACAACATGGACAACATTTTCCACCGTTGATTTCTTGTTTAAAGGAATAGACTTGCTTGACAGAGGTTGATTTGCATTGGAAGATATCAATTCTTTCATTCTTGAAGAAATTTAGTCTTTCCCATGCTTAATCTGATCAACTGGACATTAGAAGTGGCAATTGTGAACAACAAGAAGCAGGGTTGATTCAAATTGTCTCATAGAAGGAATTGATTTTTCATGAAGGAATCAAAAGATAGCAGAATAATTGGTCCAGCATTTTGAGTTGATGCTGCAGAACTAATTAAACATACAATAACCAGATCTAGACTAGGCCCTAGGGAATGAATGGTCTCCTAGCAAATTACCAGGCCTATACTGAAAGCTAGAAAATGAACTGTAGGTGTCTTCATAGCTGCTAGAGTAGAAGAGGTCTTGTTGCTCTGAAGAAGGGAGTGGACCTGGTTCAAAGATTCCACAGTGAGAAGTTGCCAGAAGATATCCCAGAGAGCGGCAAATTCCCGAGGAGTTTATAGCCTTGCTGGTCATAAACCACAGTAAGAAAATCTGTTAGATAATGACAAACTGGACTAAGGATAATTCTCCCACCAAACAATAGAGGCACCAGTGCAGATATTACCCTGCAGCTTCTATTTACACCCTTCCAAATCAACCTAACTGTACAGTGCAGTTTAATTTTGGACCAGAATTTGATTGCTTTCCTGAGGACTTTGGCAATCGACCCATTCCCAAGGCCATGTGCGAGCGTTCTTATTGTGGAATTGACGGAAAAGCAGTCCACCATGGAGAAACTCTTGTTGAAAATGGTCAATCTTCAGAAAAGAAAGCTTGATTTTTTTGGTATATTTTTTCATTTTAGAACTGAGACAGTATACATTTGCTGTTGGTAGTGCTTACCTTTGCATAAAATCTTGATCTGTGGGATGCAGTGGTGGCAATTCTTTTATGACATTCTAGGTTTCTTAATAGTCAATAGGAAAGAAATTTCTATTATGTTGTATGAAACCTTGCAAATGCCGTTCAACTGAATGTGGATAATCACGCAACTGATGTCCTTGCTATGGATTGAATCTATTTAGTTCCATCAATTGCACTCTACATGCAAACTGTATTAGTGAGAAGATGATTATGGTCTCGACTCTCAACCATGATTGGAGCTCATTCTTATGAACCACTGAGTAGGCTTGGTTCAAATCTTTAGAATGTTTGGTTCACTGGAGTTTTGGTGGACCCAAGGTACCCATACAGGACCACATAGGATGTTGGTATAGACTCTAGAGTGTATTTTCCCTGTGTATATTTTTCCAATTCTTTATCATTGAATTTACATGTGTTTAATCCAAGAAATTACAGACGTCCCTAATCTTTACAACAACTTATTTAACTAGTTTATCAGCAATAATCTATGTTAGACGAGGTGCTTGAGAGGGTGGAAAGGAAGTCCTTCGATGATAAGAAAGATCCAATATTCCCAATCACAGGTTCGGGCTTCAAAGCCAAACAAAGGCTACAGATATACAACAGTATGTCTCAACAGATGCCTTAACTCATGCAACCTTTTGTATAAACTGTTATGAAATGAGGAAGTTGACATCAGTAACAAGTTTTAACAACCAATATTTTAATAGGTTTGACAGCCAAGTGTTCACTACTAAAGTGTTTAACAGCCAAGGTGCACCTTACAATTAGGCGTTTAACAGCCAAGGATATAGCTACAACGATTTATCAGTGATATCTTTTATCTAGCAGTGTGGAAGTAGGGTCGAGCCACTGCTGTTTTTAAAATTTTTAATAGATATTTTCGGTTAATTTCATCATTATCACTTCCATCCTTTACACTCAGTCACTGGGTAATTCATCAACCATGAAAATTCAAAATAAATGCAGCCAATAAATTTTAATTAAAAACTCTTGCGGCGCATTGCTAAAAAGTTAGAACTCTGCACATAAAACTTCAAACTGAGCAACATGAGTCACTCCACCACTAGCAGTGGTAGCCACTAACAGCTAGTTACAGGCTTACAACGTTGAAAACTTGCGAGTCCTACTTGAACGTTGAACCTTGGTCCCTAAGCAATGAGAGTGAGAGCTTGACGGCTGCGCAGCAAGAGTCCTCGGAGAGTTGGACCTCAGTGAAGAGACGCGTCGGCAGCTGTAGACTGATCATTGAAGACGTCTTCTGAAATGAAACCCTCCGGTAGGCTGCAGCTGTAGACTGGACTGTTCGCAATAGAGTTTGGAGTCTGGACCACAATGAAAGTTGAAACCCTTCGAAGTTCGAACAATGAAACAATGTAACAATGAACAATGAAACCCGACGAACAATGAAACCCATGGGCTGTAGGCAATTTGCTAAAACGCGAAAAAAACAAACTGAAATGAACTTTTTCGAACCGGAAACGAATTTCATCGAACCCTAAACAAATTTGTTCGACAAGAAATTCGAATTCGCGATGAAATTCGAGTTCGCCATAAAATTCGGCGAACTCGAACGAATAAATTCATTTTTGATTAAAATTTGCCGAATTTTGAACTTGTTCATTGAAATTCGCCGAATTTGGTGACTTAGGCTAGAATTGAGAAATGTGTTCATCATTTATAATATATATAGTCAATATGAAATAAAACAACAATCGACACTTTAAGAAACATTGATTATTGTCGCAGTGCTTTTGCCTGGCAATTGTGATTTGGAATTTATGTAGTTGTAAAGTCCATTATCTTTTTCCCTATTGTTGTTGTGATGAAATTGATCTTATCTTCTTTGATGTTCGGGATTACACCTATGTTACATTTTCTTACCTATTTGTAAGGTTGCTATAATTTGGTCCTAATATCTGATTAATTAACCCACTCAAGTTGGGTCATCTTTGTTTCTCCAGTATTCATTTTCTTTCTTTTGTTGTGCTTGCTGAGATTAGGTGGAGGTTTCATTGTGTTTACAAGGAATTGAGAAATAAAACAACAATTGACACTTTAAGAAACATTGATTATTGTTGCAGTGCTTTTTCCTGGCAATTGTGATTTGGAATTTATGTAGTTTGTAAGGTTGCTATAATTTTGCCCTAATATTTGATTACTTAACCCACTCAAGTTGGGTCATCCTTGTTTCTCCAGTTTTCATTCTCTTTGTTGTTGCGCTTGATGAGATTAGGTGGAGGTTTCATTGTGTTTACAAGGAATTGGGAAGAACTAGCACGTGCTCTTCCAATACTTGGATCATAGGTCTCTAACTCTTTTCTCGAGAGAGTGTTGGGTTTCTAGAGATAGATTCCACACCATCTATCCAACACAAGCCCTGTTAGGATATTCACTTCCTTAATTTGTCGATCTCGATGGCATATGAATGCATGAAATCAACGAAACCCCATTCAATAACAAGTTCGAGATCTGTGAGAACTTGTACATACTTTGAACCTAAAATTAGTAGATCAATTCTTAAAAGGGTCTTCTCACAACAAAATCTAGTGACTAGTGCAATGCCTCACTAGGTGACCTAGACAATGTGCAACACATTATTAGTTTTTGGTAGCATCGGAAGTGCTCTAGTCTTAAAAATTGGTGGGGAGGCTAAGGCACATGAGTTCTAAATAATCTAGAAACCGTTTGGTGCAATTCCACCCAAATTGTATTTTATTAAAATAATTAATATTTTTAATGGGGTTCCTAAGTCTAAACTTAGGGAAATTAAAATATTAATGTGTATTATTCAAAATATGGGTGAGAATGATCTAGGAGGCGGATGAAGTCATGTTTTAATCTTAGCTGTTGATTAGAGACTTAATCTTGATCGTTGAAGACTCAACAGGAAAAGTATAAAATGGAGGCTTGGAGTTCCTTTGGAAATACACACAAAGAGATTGAGGAAATTGATTTTCTGAGGTGAGAAGTTCTCAGGAGGAAAATCGATTGGGGAGATCTTGTAGCAGAGGGTTAGTGAGAATTTGGAAGGACTTCGCGGAGAATAGTGACAGAGAGACAGAGAGAGCTTACAGAGAGGTAGCGCAATAGTTGGGAGAGCTGACATAGAAAAGCTCCCTGTCATGCAGAATCCAAAACTGTTGGAACAACCAGGAGTGCTGACAGAGAGGCAGCGCAGTAGCCGGGAGAGTTGACACAGAAAAGCTCATTGTCACATAGAATCCAGAATTGTTGGAATTGCCGAGAACTGCCAAAACAGCCGGGATAGATGATGCAAAGGGCAGAAAAGGTGACGCAGAGCCAACTAGCTGGGGTTAGACAATCTTGTGTTAGATCAGCTGAAACTTTGCCAGGTGAAGTGAGGTAAAACTCACTTAGATTTTCCGCCAGTATTTTCTCTGTAAAGGATTGCTAGATGAGCATCCTAGATTTGTATTCAGATATTTCTTTTGCATCATAATAAACCCTCAGAGCTGCTACACTGGTTTTCCCGCATTGGGTTTTTCCGGGCACTATTGTGTTCAAAGATAAGTGTGTCCTATGTATTGTGTTCTTTGTTCTATTTTCTGTTTCATGAGATCAAATATTTAATTAGTGTAGGTTGCAGAAATAATTTGCTTCAGTATTCAGAAGAATAACTTGGTTAATGTATATTAAAAATCAAGTAGGTGAAGTAGATTCAAATTTGCTGTAGTAAGGGTTCCTTCGAGTCTAGGAATTTTCATACGCATTAGAGTGTTGCCATTATCACCTCAGCTACTACTCCCCTCTCTTTAGTGAAGGACACAATCCAACACAATGAAGGCTTCGTTGGTAGGGCTTAGGGATCATGTAACCCAAATATCTTAAGCTAAATGTTCCTTAAAGGATCCTACAAAAAAAAATCCACTAGACAAGGATATGTAAAACTAAGGTTTGCAGTGGATGAAAGAGTAAATTGAAGACTTGGTTTCAAATGGTTTATGGGTCAATGTACATTGTAAAGGCTAGGGTTTAGCGTAAGGGGTCTCAACTAGATTACCCAAACAAATCAAAATTAGAAAAGCTCAAACCTGCTTCAAATTAGGGTTTTGGGACAACAAATTGCAGCAAAATAGAAGTATATACAATAGCAAATTTAACTATAAAAAATGTGTTAAAAATATATGGAATGAAGGGTAAATTTAGGAGTAAACTAAGGATAAAATTACAATAAATTTTGATAGTTATTGTAGCACATAACAACAAATAAAGTATGACATCATCCCTAGAAAATGGTCAACTAGATTACCCAAACAAATCAAAATTAGAAAAGCTCAAACCTGCTTTAAATTAGGGTTTTGGGACAACAAATTGCAGCAAAATAAAAGTATATACAATAGCAAATTTAACTATTAAAAATGTGTTAAAAATATATGGAATGAAGGCTAAATTTAGGAGTAAACTAAGGATAAAATTACAATAAATTTTGATAGTTATTGTAGCACATAACAACAAATAAAGTATGACATCATCCCTAGAAAATGGCTGAAAAATTCGTAAGAAACTTTGAATTAGCTTATCTAGTGCACCTTTAAACAACACTTGACACTAGGGCATGCATAAATAAGTCATTAGATCGTGAAAACATAGGATTTTGATTTAGTTTATCCCTAACTTACCATGAAACCAAAGAAAAATGAATTTAGAGTTTTAAAGGAACACCACAAATGATAAATGCCTAAGATACAAACTATAATAGGGTTTCATTTGGCAAATAAACTAACTGTAGGGTTTGTAATTTAGATTCTTAATGTAAACACATCATTGGATGTAAGTGAACAATTTTGCAGTCCATTGTCTAGGCAGAGTGTGTTGCCTTCAAGAGTTGAACATAGAGATGCCCCTTATTTTTTGGTGTTCTCTATAATAAGATCAAAGTTTGCTATCATCTTCTCTACAAGGACTCGGGGGCTCCCTCTCTACTTTCTTTTGATACCACCAGAACCAAAGATGCTTATCTCTCTTCATTAGGGATTCGTTCTATCACAAATCTCAACACTTGTGCGCTATCCACCACATTGGGATGACTAGATTGATCACCTCATACTTGTTGATTGAATAGATCAGAGAAACAAGCGACAAACAAATTTCTAGAGTGCACAAGATAATAGAATGGTGAGACCTTGAGTTTCTTCTCATCAACCTCCCTGTTGGAGGCCAGTTGACGAACCCACTAGGAGGCAAGTCAATATTATTGAGATTGGCTTGGTTGAACTTGTCCATACATAATCCACATGTTTCTAGAGTATTTAGAGAGATTGACACAAGATAGATTACATTAGGCTACATCTTCCCAGAGTGTTAAAGAGATCAATACGAGATAAATTACATCAGACCACATGTTCCCAGAGGGTTAGAGAGATCAACACCAAACATATTCAGAGTAGAGTACCATCCACTCATCAGATTAAATCCTAGACCTAGAAGGCAACTATAGATCAAAGCTTCCTTATTTTGGCCTTGGATGCAAGGACAATCCCTCACTCATATATCCCCCCTTTGATCATTTAGCCTAACATTCTGATGGTTCTAGATGGCTTTGATGTTGAGCCTGTTACCCATTAAAAGTGGGTGATCACATAGGATAAAATTTTCTCCCATCATCTCTTCCAGCCGGCCAGCTAGCAACCCCTTACAACCACTACTAGTTGATGACAATGTGCCATTCATATCTTCGCTACCTGCATCTATCATATGCTTCCTTACCCATTTGGCAAGAGTACATGTTGGAAGGTTGGGCTTCTGATCAAAAGGTATTTTATTCATTTTTGCAATCGGGTGCTTATGCTTCTTTTGCATTTGGGTATTTGACATGGATTATGGGGCAACCTAGAAGAAAGGGGTTTTGATCGTGATCTTGTTCCCTTACCTTAAATGGGGGGTTAATCTTTCATACTAGTCCAGTGGGATCTCCCCTAATGGCCTAATTATGTATAGGAGTAGTACTTGGGAAACCTAGATTGAGACAACGTATTCCCATCTCTCCCTATTCCATACTTACCACTTTCTATCTAACATTACAAGCCCTATATTCCACCTCCCTTACTTGAATTCAATTGACCATTGTTTCTCTCGAATTTGGCACCATACACTCCCATACTTGGTTAGTGACTAGAACTCTACCCTTGGAGGTTGACGAAGTTAAAAGAACAAGAAAACATATTTGATGACCACAAGGAAAGACAAAGAAGATCAAAATGCAAAATATGTTTGGGACAAACATATTAGCACATGGGTAAAAGTCTAGCATGAGCTCTACCACATTCATTATGGCCATCACCCTATTCTTGAGCACATGTTGCTCCTATTATGAGAAGGAACCCTTGCATGACCCAACCCCTGGGGGGCAATGAGTCGTCTCACGATTAAGGAGGGTAACAACTACTATATATCACAAAAAGCAAGCTCTAACCCTTTGAGCTATGAGACGCAATACAAAGAAAAAATCCAGAACAAGTAAAAGGTGCATAAGAGGGATGGAAAAAAAAACTTGAGTTGGTAACTCATGCATCCATGATTGCTCCCTCCCCACATCTATATACTTAGAATTAGGAGCCCATCATAGTTGGTCCCTTTGACCACGGAACTTGGTCATGTAGCGTTCTCCCCTTCGTTCCATCATTGTTCACATGACGCCTATCAATTGAAGGGTGGACCATGGACATGTCTCTTCCCCTTGGGGGCTGGAAACACTTAATAGGGTGGTATATTAGCTACTCATACCTAGGGAGGTAACACCATTGTGCGTTCAAAACCTCAATTTTGGAAGGGGAACCTTATTTGAAGTGTCAAATTGTTCTTTACTTTCAAGCTTAGTTCCCTTAGATGCAAAAATGGTTAAATGTACTTAATGATGTAGTTGCTAGCACTAGATATTGTGTAATTGTCAAGTAGTTCTATAGCCATGGCTTGGGAAACTTAATTAGGGCCCAAGCCTTTTAGAGGAGCATATTTACATGCACAGGTGGAGTGTTGAGCATAGGTGGAGTGTTGAGAGCCATGAGAATCCAAGCTATAGCAGAGCATCATAGACACTCAAGGGCACGTCTAGCACCCATGACATTCCAACATTTTTTGCCATACATTGATGACTTTTATGGGTTGATGCACCTAGACCTAGCATGCCTCCAACTAGTTAGCACTGATGGAGGGCAATTGATTTGAGGCCTAAAGGAGGATTGCCTCATACTTTGAGACATGGGAGGGCTACCACCACCTTGAAAGCCCCAAATGTTGGAGCAAAGACATGCATTTTAACTGCCTGGAGACCCATGAGATCACTTCTATACCCCAAGATGAAAATTGGGGTTGATAGAGGAGCATTGATAGAGAGCTAAGCGGAAACCCTTAGGGAGGTGATTTTAGAAGGTTGCTACTCACATCTTGGCACCAAGAGGCCTCAACACTAGCTCTAGAAGGGCTCACGTATGCATGACATCATCATTCTCTCTCTTACGGCTGATGCATGTGGGAAAGAGTTATGTTTTATTGTTGGTTACTATGTTGACTTATGGCCTAGCTTGTTATTAGTACATTATTTTATTATTTTAAGGGGCATTATGCTAAAATTAGAATTTGAACTCCTCAGATAAATACATCAGATATTTATTCTTGTAAATCATCATCACAACTTGGAGATTTCAACCTCTCTTTAGAGAATTTCTGAAGTAACAAAACTTATAGCTTGTTGACTTCAACGTAAAATACACAAGCGATATTTGTAATAATTTATTAATATATATAAAAATGTACAAGTGATGTCGAATATTACAATGAGGAACCACATATATACCTAAGCCGATGTCCTTTCGTGACTAGGCATGTCTTTTCACTTAACTAATGACTACTTAACATAATCATTAATTGATTATTTAGTATTTCCATTTATTTATTTATAGATGTTTATTTTATTTTATCCAATTTATGCTTGTAACACTGCCCCTTCCTTTAGAAGCTTTGTCCTCAAAGCTTATTGTTGACAATTTCCTTCATCATAGCCCTGAACAAATTTCTTCACCTTGCGTTTTATTATCTTGACATTTGTAACTTGACGTCACTGGTAGCTCAGTGTGTAATAATTTGTTTTTTTTTTTAATATATATATTGACTTTTTTTCTTTATATTTTTTTTTTTTATATATATATATATATATATATATATATATTTAATATATAATAATTATAAACTATATATATATTTATATATATATATATATATATATATATTACAAATATAATGATTATAAACTATATATATATGTATATTTTGTAATGTTTATGTTGCTATTTGTATGTTAATTGAATAAAATCACTGTGTATCGATTCGTGTATAGTTATTCAACCCACATTACTAATATTTGACGTCCCGCCCTTTGACTTGGGACACAATGGTTCAATACACCAACCTACCCGAATTTACGCTGCAACATTGACTAGTGTCTGTTCAGCAACGTGGATGAGAGGAATGGAGTTTGTTGGGCTATTGGAAAGGTGAGAAGGTAGAGTGGCGGGGTAGAGGCGTGGAGCGACAGGATCAACAGACAGGAATGTCGAGCACGGGGGATCAACACGGGGGAAGTTAAGTGCACTTGTGAACACAATGTGTTGCAACGTTGGGTTAGCGGATAAGACTTCGTTCAAAGGTGCCAGCATTGCAGTGGTAGCCAACATATGGAGATGTCCGTCCAAAGGTGCCGGTGTTGCAGTGGTAGCCAACATATGGAGGTGTTCGTGATGGGAATGTATGGTGTTCGTGATGGGAATGTATGGGACAAACCTTGGAACCTCTTCGTCTTCGTCAAGAAGTTGGTGGCCCCACCGGATTCTGTCACGGAACCAAGCTTCCCTCAGATTTTGTTTCATCCATCACTCCATAAAGTTGCTGTACCTTTCATATGGCCTTAACACAAACACAAATATCACATAAGGACTATTTTCTCTATTCCCATCAGCCCTTGGAGCATTGCTCTCTACGTGTTGGATGAAGTGACTAAACATAAAATTTACTGTCATGTTGGGAGAAGTGGCCATTATTATGTCAGACCACTCGTTTTGCCCAAACCACCAAAGAAATTCTCACAGAGGATAATTTCTTTGAAAAATATTATTGGGAGGCTTCTATAAAGTATTTTGCAGATTAAACTAAAATGTGGTTCCATATGAGCGGGTAGGAGCAAGGGACCAAACTATTGCTGCATTGCATGATGAAACTGTTAACACATTCATCAGATCTAAGTCCTAGTCCTGTTTTATCCTATCTTTTCGATGGTTAAATTCCCACCAAGCACTACAACAAATAGTTGTGGCCTTTTCCAAAAATATTTTATGAAAGAAGGCTGAATCCGCAATCATCCATCCAATTAATGCCCTTGAAACAAACCTGGCCATAGTTGATCTTGCATTCATTGATAAATCCCTGACCATTTGAGTTGAGCTAATCAAGCCCATTTCAAAAAGTTGAAGAAGTCCATCTGGCAAGTCACTCATGGTCTTATACCACTCTTGCATGACAACCTCTACAGTTTTTCTTTCAAACACCTCTTGGAAAATTGTACTATCACTGGGAAAGGCATTATCAAAAATAGTAGAAATGGTTGCATCCTTTTCCATGAAACTTTCTCCCGCCTCCAATCTCGGTTCAACATTCTTTGACTCGGTATTTAAATGCATTGAACCAAACTCTAAAACAGTTGAAACTACAGAGGTTTCCACCTCTACATTTGGAAATGTGGACGAAACTTGAGTTTCTGGGTATAGCATACTAGCAACCCCATCACTTTCAGATACATTAGACACAGATTTGTTTTCAGTGTGAAATGCAACAAGAGAAGATGAATTTGCAGATTCAGACGTGGCTACTAAATTGGGCTCAAAATCAGGAAGAATTGCAAAGCTATCCAGATTCTCTAATATGGTAGTGGTTGTGGAATTAGGCAGTGGACTAGATACCACATCTTTGCTATCAGTAATTGGCACCACATCAATTGGACCAGATTCAGGCTCTTTCAGTTCCACATTTTGAATTGAGACAACCATAGAAGAAATACTCACATCACCCTCATTGTTCGAAAAGGGGTCATCAAAAACATTTTCGGTAGCTGGGCTCATATGATTTTGCAAGGCTTCAGTCTGCAACTTCAGAGCCTCTGTTTGCATAGATTTTTTTGGTTGAATAAATTTGCTAGTAGGCAACAAATTGCATCTTTTTTTCAATCTCTGGCCAATGTGTTTTCTGTAGCTCTTTTTGGCAATATAGATACCTCATGACTTAAAGGCTTGCTGTCTTCAGAATCATCAATGTCTTCTTCAACATTTTCCTCATTGTTATGATATTGTTCATCTTCTTGTTTCTCAAGATAGTCCTCATCCACATTAAGATCAACTTCATCTGGATCCTCATCTTGATCGATATTATCTTCATATTTATCATTATCTATTACATCTTCATTTTCATTATCAACATTTTGATCGAAATCATCTTCTTTTGCTTCCTCTTGTTACATTTCTTCACCATCGCTATCGTCTTCCTTTGCATAAATTTTCTTTAGACATGCTGTAACTTTTTTACATGATCTTTCTAATTGCTGAAATGCTTCTTGAATTTTACTAAACTGCTCAACACATTCAGGACGTGAACGTAATGGCACATTATGCAGCGGTCAAAGTTTAAAGACCAACATGATTATATTGTGCGACATGGCTTCGATACCACTAAAGCAACAAAACTTGTAGCTTGTTGACTTAAACGTAAAATAGACAAGGTATTTGTAATAATTTATTAATATATATAAAAATGTACAAGTGATGTCGAATGTTACAATGAGGATTCACATATATACCTAAGCAGGTGTCCTTTCGTGATCGAGCATATCTTTTAGACATGCCTTTTCACTTAACTAATGACTACTTAAGATAATCATTACTTGATTGTTTAGTATTTACATTTATTTATATTTATAGATGTTTATTTTATTTTATCCAATTTATGTTTGTAAAAATTTCGACCCTCTTTTCTTGTGGTAGAGATGTGACCTATAAATGCATTTGATATTTGGAGCAAATTGTTTGTCTTTGGAGCTATTGTCTTGGATCAATGAATGGAATCATGCATGAGTAATCACTATCTTTATGTCTAATGTATGGAATATATTGAATCCAAGATTTGCCATTGTGCCCTAATTTGTTGAAAATCTATTTGGTTGGATCTAGATAATATTTTGCATGCATTACTCATTAAATAACAAGTGAATGATAATCCTAGTGGTGAACTTTTATTAACTCTCCCATGAAACTTCTTGATCCATTGCATGATTGCAAGAGTTGTTGGTGCTAGGGCATCAATCATCCTTCCTCCTTACCAACTTTTTGGTCATTTAATCAACTCAGACTCCATCATCCCAAGGATAAGGCACTGGCCCTCCTTTGTTGATGATGACTTCAACTTTAATCCATAAATTTCCATTCTCCTCTCCTTGCCCTAATTTGGCCCCTTTAAGGCCAAGCAACCAAGCTAGGGCTTGCTGCGAATTCTTAGGGAAGAGGAATTTTCTGGGTTGGAGAGTATAAATGACAAGGGGAGAGTGGTAGCCACAAAATCCCTTCTTTTGATAGACATTCACTCCAATTTCACCCATAAATTTCTTTTCCCTAGTTACTGTCTCTAGTTTGGATTTAACTTCAACTTGGGGGCTTTTTGAGCATTTCATGTGCCTTGTTTTTATGAAACCAACTCACAGAAAGATAGAAAAGATAGATGAACACCTTAGAAATAAGCCTCTTCGAGGGGGAAACCTCCTTTACAATACACAAATGAACAATTGGATGATACAGATGACAAGACCTCCTTTCTATATATAGGAGTCTAAGGGGTCAATATAATCAGAGCCGACATAACAATAATAATGTAAGGGCACAATAATCACAATAGTGGGTTTCTATAGGGCACAATAATAACAATATGGGGACAACATGGGCACAACAATATAATAAGGGGGTTATACTAATAACAATAAGGGGTTACACTAGTAGTATAGGGACCTAACATGCCTCTCCTTCAAAAGTGTTGTCCTCAACGCTTGAGTAGTTCTTGATTCTTCTGTATAAAATTATTGTCTTCCCATGTGGAATCTTCAGCGGGTAAGTTCTTCCATTAGAAGAGATACTCTGAAATTGATCGATTCCGTAGTTGTCGGGTTCTTGTTTCTGTGATTGCTCCAGGTTCCAATATGATTTTTCCTTCCTTGTCAAGTTTTGGAAATATTGTTTGCACTGGGATCTTTTGCAACTTTTGAATGACTGGCCACACTTCTTCATCCTTCTCCTTTCATCCCTTGCTTCGTTTATCCAATCTGGTTGGATAATAGAAATAGCACAAAACAATGCTTCCACATCCTCATCCTTTCTTGAGAGTGCATCTGCGACAACATTTTTCTTTCCTTTTTTGTAGATGATTTCAAAGTCATAACCCAACATCTTTGTGAGCCATTTTTGTTGCTCTTCAGAGGATAATCTTTGTTCTAAAAAGTATTTAAGACTATCATGATCCGTTTTTACCTTGAAGTGTCTTCCCATTAGGTAGCGTCGCCATTTCTTAAGTGCATGTAATATTGCCAAAATTTCCTTCTCATAAATAGCTTTGTGTAAATAATTTCCTTTGATTGGACAACTTCCGAAAGCAGTGGGTCTTTCATCTTGCATTAAAACAACACCAATTCCATTTCCTGAAGCATCATATTCCACGATAAAGGTTTTGTGAAGTCCAGCGTAGCTAAGACTAGTGCTTGGCACATTGCCTCTTTAAGATATTCGAAGGCCTTTGTTGCTTATGGAATCCATGAAAATGCGTCTTTCTTCAATAATGTTGTTAGAGGTGCTGCTATTCTCCCAAAGTTCTTAACGAATTTGCGATAATACCCTGTCAACCCGAGAAATCCTCGTAGATGCTTTATGGATGTGGGGATTTTCCATTCTTTAATGGCTTTAATTTTGCTAGGGTCTACCTTAACACCTTCATGAGATACA